>JAULAV010007460.1:0-11168 GCA_030789695.1 Scilla litardierei | reverse complement strand
CGATGTTTTTGATTTTCCTTGCAGGTTGCAGCTTCGATTGTTGCAGTTGAGGTCCAGAGGAGACATACCGTAGCCTAAAGAAAGGTCATTTTAATTCCCTAGAATTCGGTCTCTCTTATACTTGAAACAACCTTGCAATTCCCATAAAAATTGTGCACATAATTTTTTTTTACCAATTTTGCACAATGCTACTTTGATTTGCTTCAATGGCATATACTTGCATGTTCACATTACTTTATTTGATATTACTATTAATTTCTGTCTTTAACATGCATGCATCATTTCAAAAGCTAAAGTCGAGGATGCAAGTATAACTCAAATATAAGCTCAATCCATCTCCTTTTAAGTTTTATTGGGTTTATTTGGATTAATCGGTGCATTTTTGAGTATAAGTATAAGTCGAAGGTGCAAGTATAACTCAAATATAAGCGCACACCATCTCCTTTTAAGTTTTATTGGGTTTATTTGGATTAATCAGTGCATTTTTTACTATACACATGTGTTTTATATTACCTTGATAATGTGGTAGATTTTTTTTTGAAAGATATACTTTAATGAATAATGTCTACACATTATGTTTTGAATCATGAGGAATCAATAGTTAGGATAATGTTTAGTGAAAATTTTAGGGGGAAAAACTTTTAGGGAAAACAAAAAGACGCCACATCACTCACTTCTCTTCTTGGGGAGCTGCAAATTTTTTTTAAGAAGTCACAGAAGGGGAGAATTTTTTTGCATGCTCATCGTCTTCTTCCTGCTGGGAGTGATCAATGATCTTCCCACTGCAAAAAGTAAAAAGTAGCATACCTGCAAAAAAATTGTTACTTCCCGCTGGGAGGGCGTCATTATATTTTTAATTTTCATTCTTCCCCCCAATATCTATCTGCCAATATGTAACTGACAGTTCATTATATTTTTTGTGTAACAATACTTAATTTCATTATGGCTATTTCTATATATTTTAACCACAGGTGACCAAAATTTTAAATTTTATTGGAAAAATTGTAAGTTAGGCGTTGGAAAATCAGTTTTTACTACGGTTATTACTTATTTGTTGAAATTGTTTTCGGTATGTGGTGATCTGATCGACTGTATGTCTAAATTAATCATTCTAATTGTGTAAACGATAGATAATGCTGATTGGCAGTGACTTGAAATTGCTGGTAGATGTGGAAATTGAGGAATTCTATGTGCAAATGACCTTGCAGCCTTTAAGCCTAGATATGTTTACAAATATGGATTGTAGAAGATTTTGGTGTTGAAATCATAGATATGTTTACAAATAAGGATTGTAGAAGAGTGTGGTATTGAAATCATAGATATGTTTACAAATATGGATCATTTCAAAAACTCATGCCTTGCGGTTAAAATTGTTTTCCTCTGAAATAGGTAGTCTATTTAAGTTTTATTGGTTTAATTTATGTTAGTTGATAACTACTAAAATGATCATAGTTACAATTATGAGAGAAAATTGTTTCTATTTTTTTTGCTGGAAGAGGCATTAAACACTTTCCTTAATTGAACTAATGCCATTTCCACCATAAGGTTTTGTTTGGATATTTCTGTTCAATTCTGTTTTTGTCTCAATTTTGTGTGTGTAATCACATTGTGCATGCATGCACGTTTAATCTCATTGTAGTGTGCATACATACTATCATGCATCATCTTATTTCTTTAAAGTTTTGCATATATGTTATGTTATTGTGTTATCCAGTTACCAATGAAACTATGAACAATGCTAAATGCTGTTTGGGCAAGTGGAACAAGGAAATTAAGGAGTCATATGTCAAGAAGAGAGCTCATAGGTGTGTCGAATTCTTTATGGAGAAAAATCCCAATGAAAACATAATGTCATTTTATGACGAATTGGAACATTTATTTTCATTATTTTAATTGTTTCATGAACTGTGCATTGATTTACAGATAGAACAAAATCAATGCATTTCGATGTTTATGATCACATTACCATGTTTTCTATTTTTTGTATCTTAGAAAGTTTTTCTGATCTTCCTTGATTTTTCTTAAATGTTCATCATACATGGTTAATTAATTATCTATATTTTTAAAAGAAATATTTCCGTGCTTTCCAGATAATGACTTTGAAGCTTGAGCTCAGCTCAAACTTCTGCTGCTCTTATATCTTAACCATCATATTATCCTCGATGTCCTTAAGATCTTAATCTTTGATTACATTCTTCTGATTTTAAGCCAGTATACCGAATGACTACTATTTGGTTTGAGTCTGTAAATGCCAATTCAACATCTTAAATACATAAGAAGCTTTTGAACTCAAAGTGTCAAGGAATAGTTAAATGAATCTCAAGGTTGGAGAGGAGGCAGAAACATTGATTTGAAGGACACCATCAAAGGAGCTCTTGATTAAAGAATAATACAGATTAATGAATAGTACTTGCTAACTCATGTTTCTGAAAAATCTTTAGACCATGTAATACAAGTATAGAACTGAACACCAATATGTTTGATTTATTTAAATTTACATCAATGTGAAATTAAATTCAACAATAGGGAGCCAACATTGCAGAAGTGCAGGGACCACGTCATGCTTTTAAACCAAAGCAACATGTGAATGTATTAAGGATTTGATGGATTGAAATGGTGAGCTGCATGCAGTGTGGATTGAAAGCACATTAAACCCACAGCCCCTACATGGTGATCCTGCCAATTATGACATATTTTTAATAAGGAAACATTAGTATCATGCTCAGTCATGTGCATCTAGGCGTCCGGTTCTACTAAATATGTGATTACGACATATTTTCTATATCGTTCTATATTTACTTTTGATCTTCATTTGAGCACTTTGAATGTAATGTAGAAAAACTAATTTTTTATGCTCTTTAAACTTTATATAAATTTTTTGGCTCATAATTTTTAAAATCCTCTTTTACTATCATTACATGGCTCATGATTTTTTTTCTCACGGCTATCTCACGGCTCTTTTTTTCTCACGCATAATTGGAGGAAGCCTCACATGGCTCATTTTTTGCTCGTGAAGAAGAGGAGGAAGCAGTTCAAGACTATATTATAACTTCCTACGAAGTGAAAATTTGTGAGATGGGAAATGCTTCCACATATGTTGGATTTTACTCGGGAAGAGAAATTTTTTTGTACATGTGTTCATTTTGTACTCGGGTAGTGAAAATATTTCATGGCTAATTTTATATTTTTTATTCTCCTCCACTCCAACATCGAGCATCTTTTAAATATGAAGTCATTACTGGTACAAATACTTGGACACCATCTTTTTCTCTGTAGTAGTTGTCAAGTTGCATATTAGGTATGTATAATGACGTTTAGACTTGAACATGTGGTTCCAGTTCAAATATGTGGATACAAATAATTGGACAACATTCTGAATACTTATTTGTAAACTGATTAAGAAATCATCTACTTTTCATTGTTTGTTCTCTACCATAATCCACATCGATTTTCATAAAAAACGTATGTTGATAATCAGATATAGTCCATTGATATCAATAGTTGACATATATGCTCTCCAATTTCCCAAATATGCCATTTATTCATATTTATTGATATATACGTTCCATTGAAATTTTGTATATGTTAATCATGGATATTAATTTCAATGTCATATCTGATACAAATCAAAGAAAAAAGCTCGGCCCATTCAAATTAATAGCACTTCTGACTTTTATTTATGCTGAGAATTTTAATTTATCAATATTATTAACCCAAAAGAATGTCCAAATCTCCATTGCTAAGGGCAGCCATTTATTGTTTGCTGTATCTTTTAAATATAAATGATATTTCCTTTAACGCTAATCATCCATGATCAGCCTTTCACTGTAACGCTCAATGAATATAACTAACAATTTTGCTAGATTCAATTATCTAAATCATTTTCAGTATATTTTCCCTTTTTTCTTTGATATCTTCAGCAACTCACAGGAGCGACGCATACATGGAAGTCCCGCGATGCACCAGTGGTTGCAGTCATTGCGAAATCTGACGCCGTTGTATTTTGAAGGATGTGCATCTACTCTCAATTGGGAGAGCATGGTAACATCCAGTAATGAAACTGGCTTCGATATGCTATTCAATGCATTCTTCACTATGGTTTGCTCTGCAAATGGACCGGCTGGGTACTTTGAACCGTTCAGTGGCTTCATCTGTCCTTCGTATGTCCTGAACAACTCTTTCGTGGGGAGTCTCCCCAGTCATTGCCGCTGGTTTCCCCAAATCCTGCAAGAAACGGCGAAATAAAGGTTAGTAGAAAATAATATAAGATGTTAGCAAACATACAAATGTTCTCTTTTGCTTACAATATTCTGAGTTGCTGGGTTATGGTACAACTAAATTTTCTATATCTCATAAGTTTGTTGGATTGCTATATTTTCTATATCCAGTTCTATACTGAATTTTGATATTACCAAAATATCATGTTATATACATTCCTAGAAGAGAATACATAACTATGTATATAAGTATGTACAAAATATAGCTGGATACAAAATATAGATGGATTTACATTCCTTCTAATCAGTCCCCAGTTCAAAGCAATTGGCAATGATTTAATAAACCGCTTACTATTATCTTGACAAAATAGCTATATCTAGCACATTATGAGAACCTCTGTAAAGAAGTTTCTAAGAAATTCTTAGAAATTCTATTGAGGGGTGAAATCCAAACACTTTATGAGGACCTTTGTATGTTGAAGCTTCAACTAGGATGATTATGAGTATATGCACCAAGTTGTTTCAGGTTGCAGTCACCCCAAATCTGAACAAAGATGAGCTTACGGAAAAGCCAATCTAACCACATCTCTAGCCGGAACCCAACCCCCGACATATGATAGTTGCTCATAAGACTACATGTCTTTGATCAGCAAGGAAACTGCAAACAAACATAAATTTTAAAAAAAATTTTGTAATTTATATCATGGAATTCCCAAAGTTGCATTTAATAAAACACCCCCAAAAGGTAGAACATACTAGACTTTGGAGGGGAAAACACATCAAGTTAAAAAACTGAACTTTGAAGGAAATGTTTTTGTTGAGGTGGTAAAAAACAATTAAGGCAACATGTCCATTTAATAAAATTCAAAAGAAGCTTTACCTTATTTCAGCTTTCTGTGAAGCAGTTTTCTGAAGAAAATTTTCTTACCGTAAGTCAAAATGACAAAGATGATGGAGCAAACCTTCAACTCTTCACGATGCTCTTGAAGAATCTTAGCAGCACCTAAAAGCATGGCAACATGTCCATTTCAGTTGTTTGATGGGGAAAGAAAAAATAATCTAATCTAATTTTTAGAGACTTCACAACAAATGTTTATAGATTTCAGAATCTTCCTTCTTCAATACAATGTTTCTATCCACAAGATGCAACTATAAAATAGAAAACAAATATACTAACTCTCGGAGACAGTCTTTCCTTTCATGGAAAGTGAAGTGCAGAATTTTTCTATATACGTGGTTTCATGCATTTGAAGAAAACTGGTATGCAAACATTAAAAAAAATTCATGTTGTTTCTGAAGAGTTCCAAGTTGTGGTATGCAACTATAAAATAGAAAATGGGTATACTAAATCTTGCAGACAAAGTCTTTCTTTTCCTGAAAGGTGGTGTGCAGAATTTTTCTATGTACGTGATTTTATGCATCTGCAGGAAACTGGTATGCTAATTGTAAAAAAATTCATGTTGCTTCTGAAGAGTTACAAGCAGTAATCGAACCATGTACATAATAAAAGTATGGAAAGGAGTATACTAACTTCCAGACATACCATTTGATTCTTCCCTGTAAAGAAATTTTGCAATAAATTTTAGGAATAACAGAGCGAAGGCATGCATATCAGAAACACAAGTCATTTTATTCCAGAAGATTACAATGTAGAAATTACATGCTTCTTCAATCCTAGGTTATATAATTACATGCTTTTGTCGACATTTTTATTTGGCTTATTGGTCAATTGAGTAAATGATGCATATGCAAAAGCTTGAAAATTTAGCAGTACATGGTGGATTTTGTTGCCTAATGTGCTTCCTTCTGATTGCTGTTTTTGCTCATTGTTTCATACATCAATGTTTTTGATAGCCTTAAAAATATATTTAAATTTTGTCAATTCATAAGTTAATGAGAGAAAAAGCAAGGGTTTTTCTTACAGCGCGTACTTAATTTTTGTCAATTTTAAAATGTTCTTTATTAGTTAGTTAATTGATTTATTTTTTTGGGTGCATTGTTACTTCTTGATATGTTTATTATTGTGCAGAGGCAGAACCAAATAGATTTGTATCAAATCCTCCTCAGCTTTAGGCCATATGTATTTTATTGGTTATATGTGGTATGTGAAAAGTAAAAAATGCATCCAAGTCCTGCTTTTTTTCCAGGTACTTGCAGAAGAAGGAAAAGCTAAGAAGAAAGAAAAGCTAATGCTGTTGCTTTTGATGAAATTGACAAGGCACATGAGGAGAAAGCTACAGTAATTACCATTGCTATGGTTAGATAATACTTGCTACAATTAGGGGTTTAATTTCACTAATTTCACATGCGTAGTATCTTTAAACTGATGGTGACATTTTCATTTTCTTATGTTATTCAAGTGCTAGACATTGTTTTGCAGGCACATGTAGAGTTTGAAACTGCTCAACGACATTATGCTCATGTAGATTGCCCTGGACATGCGGATTATGTCAAAGTAAGTTGAAAAAGAAAATGTTGAGCCTGCTTCTTCGATCATAGGTTATATAATTACATGCTTTTGTCGACATTTTTGTTTGGCTTATTGGTCAATTGAGTAATGATGCATATGCAAAAGCTTGAAAATTTACCAGTACAAGGTGGATTTGTTGCCTAATGTGCTTCCTTCTGATTGTTGTTTTTGCTGCCTAATGCCCAAGGTGGATATTATGTAATTCATATTTGGTGGTTGGTTGGTAATTATTGATGATGTTTTGATTAGAATTATTGTTTTCTCATATTTGGATGATTATTTATGCTATTTGGTTGCCTAAATGTTATTTTTCCCATTTCTTCATTTGGTATTTATTTAGTTAGTTTGGTAGGGTAATGGGTATTCATTTGGTTGGTTTCTAGCCCTTTCTCTTACATCGATGCTCTCAACAAATGCAACGCCGTCTCCATGTACAATTTCATGGAAACAAATTAAATACAAATGTAGCATGTATGCAAGTACATTTGTACAAAAATGCTTGCAAGGTCTTTTTGCAGTAAATGCTTTCAAATAAGTAATGGAGATGACTAACCCTTTAGATACCATTTTAGCAAATGTTTATGTTCTCTTTTTGTTGAGTCCGTATAAGTCATGTTTCACAAAGTAATTAATATGTTGCTTGCTGAAACATATCTCCTCTTTTTTTTCTTCTACAAGTTATGGTCTCTATACCCTTAAATTAGTTTGCTCAAAGCTTATTTTAGTGTTCTGTTGGTCATGGTTGGTGTTTATTGTTCCTGATTTGCTTTTTTGTATTGAACTCCAGGTATGACATGAAGAATATCTCCCAGGATGCATAAACCATCTGAGCATGCATCATCAATTGGTATGGCATCTTTACATTTTTCAACAAAGGTGCCGGTAAAGGTCAACCCTATTGATCAGGATATGAGTTCAAGGAAACCTATGGAACCAGATGTTGACATTGACCTTAGGGAAGTTTATTTTTTAATCATGCATTTTTTGTCAGCGGGGCCATGCAAAAGGACTTATGGCAAATTCTGGAATGAATTTTTGGAGCACCATCTTTTGCCCAGAAGATACCATGCTTGGTATTCACGGAGCAGTCCCCGAAGTGGGGATGATGATGATGATGGCATGTCCCTTCCATTATGTTATGTTCACTTAGTTGAGAGGTATGTTACCGAAGTGGGGATGAATTTAATGATTGTAATGGATAATTTGTTCAATTAGCTTCAGGGAGAATCGGCTTTTAGCTGAAATGTATTACAACATGGTTGTATTTAAATTGTATCAACACCTGATTGTATTTTGGTTGATGCTAACTTCTTTTAGCACACATCATTTGTTGTAAAATTGTTTAAAGTAGGAGTTTAAATGAAATACATAGAGAGACAGAAAATGTGGTGCTGATATGTGCTGTGTGTATGTGCAGTTTCTTCATGTTAGTATGTGATGAAATGTGGTGAAATGTGGGTTGAAATTTTTTTGCATGAAATGAGCAGATTGTATGTGATAAAATGAGTAATGAAATGCTGGTTGAAATGTGATGAATTGTATGATGAAATGAGTAATAAAATGAACCGATGAAATGGTTTGAAATATGGTGAACTACATGTTGAAATGTCTCTAGGCTGTCCCCATGCTCTATATATAGCTAAAGGCTATATCTGGTGAACTGTTGTCAGAAATGTTGTGAAATACGCAATGAACCTCTTCTGGCTACAAGCTATATTTGGCTCTAAAGAGCAATATAATCTAAGTAAGCAATCAAAGAGAGAGCAGTAAAACATCCCTTAATGAGCAATGCACCTATTTATGAACCAATTGAGCAATCAAACAGATATTGGCATCAAACATTTATCAAAAGACCAATCATCCATACATTCATATACACAAACAAAACTGCATGCACTATGTTTCATATACATACTCATACATATACGCATTCATACATAAAAAAAATACAACGTTAAGTGATCAAGTATGCAAGGAACTGCAACTGCGACAGCGCAACACCCATATATCCTTGAGTGCCATGGACAAATCTCCTCAAGAAACACTTGGCTATCAGCACAATCAACTCATACTTCAATTGTGAAGGCTTCGGCGCCACTAAATTTTTTCACGCTAAGGCGTCGTGCCGAATTTGTTGTTCAGCTCCAAAGGCGCCCACATCGAATTTGTTGTTCTATGCTGAAGGCTCCCATGCCGTTAATTATTTTTATGCAAATTTTCTGTTCTTTTAAATTTTGGCTGTGAAAATATTTTTTTGGGAAACAAAGATTTTACGAGGGAAAAGCTTAAATGAACCGTGCCCGCGGGCACGTGTTATGACTATACTCATACATATACGCATTCATACATGAAAAAATACAACTTTAAGTGATCAAGTTGCAAGGAACTGCAACTACGACAGCGCAACACCCCTATATCCTTGAGCGCCATGGACAAATCTCCTCAAGAAACACTTGGCTATTAGCACAATCAACTCATACTTCAATTGCGAAGGCTTCGGCACCGCTAAATTTTTTCACGCTAAGGCGTCGTGTCGAATTTGTTGTTCAGCTCCAAAGGCGCCCACATCGAATTTGTTGTTCCATGCTGAAGGCTCCCGTGCCGTTAATTATTTTTATGCAAATTTTTTGTTCTTTTAAATTTTGGCTGTGAAAATAATTTTTTGGGAAACAAAGATTTTGCGAGGGAAAATCTTAAATGAACCGTGCCCGCGGGCACGGGTTATGACTAGTATATATATATATATATATATATCTATTCTATAAAAGAGGACCTTTTTTGAATTTTGTCCCAGTAGGACAAAGGTTTGTCCTACGTGGCCACAAAAATGCTGACTAGGATAAAACATAAATGATGAATAGGATGGGTTTAGGGGGAAAGCTTTGGGCGGAATGTTTGAAGTTTGAAAATTGAAATTTTTGTTTGAAAATTTAAAAAGTTGAAAATTTGGGAATGCTGAGCTGACCCATATCCAAATGTTGGGGGGGGAGTAATATCACTCACACGTGCGCTCTCTCTCTTTCTAATTCTCTCTGCTTCCCTGCCACCAAAACCCCCTGCAAGACCCACGCAAGACCCCTGCCCCCAAAAGAAGCTGGCAACTTTCATCGCAAAATCTCTCCGGGATCTCCTGCTCGAAACCCCTTCTACCCATCAAAGCGGAAAGAGTAAGAATCATTTTGTTATTGAGAAAACCCAATCACTTTCAGCTTCGTCTTCTTCCTCAATCTCAAGGGATCCTTCATCATCCTGGGAACCTCGAGGCTGGCTCCAGCGGAGGAGGAGCACACGATGCTCCCTAGATTAAAATTCAGCCTTTCCCTTATCGATTTTGGAATTGGGATCATGTTGGAGTCCAGAGATTCAGGTGAGGTTATCGTTTCTTCTCTATTGCTGTGAAAAAAATTGAATATTTTTTGTATTGCGTGCTGAATTTGTCATAATATTTGGGGTTTGTGGATGGATTCTGCAAGTGTGTTTTGGTTAATTTATGCTCTTTGTGTTTTTGGCATGGGTTTTGATTAATATTTAGTATAGTATAAAGCTTTTCGATGTTGTCGTTAGATCCAACGACAGAAATTTAAGCCTTTTGTGTTGGATCTCAGTGAAATTCAAGCAATTGTTGAAATTGAGAGTGATATGTTTGATACAGGCCTATGTGTTAATTGCATTTTGATCCTTTTTTCATATTGTTCAGATTTCGCAGCTTGATTAGGACATGCAAAAAGTTTATTAATAGATGATGAGTTGATTGTTACGAAAATACAAATACAAGCATGATTGCAAGAAAAAATATATAGATTTCATTTCTTTTCTTAGATTTTCTAACGCTAATGCCACCTCTTGGATTCATCTCTAGGGGTAGATGGGAATTAGAATGATTAGAATCAGCACTTGGGTTGAATCCTGGAAACTTGCTGGATGTTGCTTGCTGTGTTAGGTTGCAAGGGGTAACACAGATAAATTTCCAGCAACATACATGAAGAATTGGTTGCATTGCTTAGAATTTCCAGATAAATTGCTTAGAAATTGCTCGGAAACTTATCTGGGTTTGATTCATTGTTTGGAAATTCTAAGCAATTTCACATCAGTGCTTAGAATTTATCTAGAAATTGCTTAGAATTTCCAGAATCAAACTTGAATGTTAATTAGAATTTCACATCATTTGTTGTGTTGCTGGAAATTTATAAGTAGAGAAATTTATCTAGAAATTTATATGTGTTGCTGGAAACTTGCTTAGAATTTCCAGATGAATGTTAGGTGGCAAGGGGTAACACAGCAAGCAACATACATGAATGTTTCTTAGAATTAGAATCTATTTGAATCAAACCCATCAAACCCAAGTGCTGGAAACTTGCTGAATCTACCCCTTGCAACCTCATGAATGTTGCTTAGAATATAGATGTTTCCTAATGTAGCTAATTCTCATGATTTATGTTTCTAAATATCAATCACTGATGCTAGAACATGAAATCAAACTA
>JAULAV010007459.1:0-50662 GCA_030789695.1 Scilla litardierei | reverse complement strand
TTTGATATGCACTCTTACATGTTCATATCTTGTTGAACTCATCTGGATCCACTGCACAATGAAGAGTGTTCATTGCCTTGGCGTTGCTGACTTCGGCAGACTTCTCGAAGGGTGTCCATTTGTCAAAATCTTCTTCGGAGGGTTCGACTATTCCTTGTGGAGGGTTCTCCAAAGAGAGGCACTCCTCAGAAACGTCTCCATCCGGTATTTTCAATAGCCAAAATTCGAGCCATTGAAATGCGGAGGACGAACCGAAGATTGTCCTTCCAAGACGGTGGACGCTCCATCACGGTCGTGATTGTTGTACGAAGTCGGTGGAGGAACGTTGTTGTTGTTGGATGCCATAGCTATAAACCAGTGCTTTGATACCAATTGTTAGGTCACTGGCTATGAGGAAAATACTAGAATGGGGGTTGAATAGTGTTTAACAATTTAAAATGATAATTACACCAAATTAAATTCATAACCAACAATTAATGTAGAATGCAAAATAAACCCTAAAATGAAACAATGAAAACACAATGATGTTTCAAGGGTTCGGATTACCCAAGTCAACTCCCGACTTGTTCCTGGTAATCCTACGTCCCTTCCACCTGGATACCACCAGATACTCAAGTTAGAACCCTTACTTGAGGTTTCCATTAAACCCACTTCTAGCAACCCTACAGGAGAAATCGAAGTACACTCGATGTCCTTGACTCCCAAAACTTGGGAGCAAGAAAAACAAGTCTCACAACCCGAGAGTTAATCAAATAACGAAAGTTATGAAATATTGAAATGACAAAACTTACAATCACATATGCCTTGAAGTAGAACTTGAAGGAGCAATTATGTTGTGAGTTGAATGTCTCTTTTGGAAAAGAGGAAAGCCCTTTCTCTTGACAGCACCATATGCCTAGAAGATTTCTCTTTGGTTCTAGGTTGGAGAGCAAGAGATTGAAAGATAGGAATTCTAGGGATTTAGGATTTGAGATCTTTGATCAAGAAGATTGAAAGCTTGAATGGTTGAGCAAGTAAGTTGGTGACCTCTCAATGGAACATTAGAGGCTGCCTTTATAAGTTCCTCAAATACCTCACACAGAATCCCCAAAAACTCCTTTGTAATCCGTGGAAAAAAAGCCAATGGATAGAATTTACACACGCGACAGTCGACTGTTGAACAAAACATAGTCGACTGCAGCACTGTGTCAGAGGATAGGTAAGAATTCAAACTGTAACTTACCACGTGGGCAGTCGACTGTAAAACCAACAAGCAATTGTAATTCCTTCTACAGGCGACTGGGCGCAATATGGGTAAGCTAAGGAAATCTCAGAAAATTCTTGGAAGGCAGGACATGCGACTGATGTGGAACACACAGGTGCCTGTGCCATGTGCAGGCGCCTGTGAAACCTACATCAGTCGACTGTCACAAACCCTAAGATTTTCCAGAGAGCTGAGTCTGTAGAGAGCTCAAAGACAGACGACTGATTGACAGTCGACTGTGCCATTGGACAGTCGACTATAAATACAACACCAGTCGACTGGCACTAAAATGTTAAACATTCCAGAGAGCAAATTCTGCAGAGGAATCGTGGACAGGCGACTGTTGAAGCATTGGCAGTCGACTGTGCCTTGGACAGGCGACTGTAAATACAATGTCAGTCGACTGGCCAGATCAAAAAAGAAAATGATATTTGGGCTAAAGATAGATAGGTATTGATTAACAAATCACAGTCGACTGTCTCTTGGACAGGCGCCTGTAAAATGTACAACATTCGCCTGAAAAAGTTAAAGCGTAGAAAGCCCAAAAATCAACTGATTAAGTATGTGCATAACAGGTGACTGTAGAACAAAACACAGTTGACTGCTTTTGCATAGGCGACTTTAAATCGTTCAGCAGTCGACGGTTGAAATTACAATATGCACATTCTTGAGAATTATGAATTGGAGTCTAAGGGAAAGCGATCTAATGATTTACTAAGACTGAAATGAAGATGTGTGTGTGCTCCAACATAGGTCTACTTCTAAGCTAAATACTAGAAGAGAAAAAGAAGATTACATTTGAAGAACTCTCTCTTCTATCCAAGGTATGAGCTTGAAGTCTTCTAGGAGCTTCAATCACCATCTTCGATCATCCAGTCCACTTTTTTTGCTTTCATTGATCTTTGAGTGACAACCATTGCTAATTGATCTTCAAGATATGCTTAGGCAATGGATTAACTGCAAATAGGGGATTAGTCACAAGTATTTATGTTTCCTCATCATTAACACCAAGTAGGGAGAAGTTCAATACTCAACAGCATACATATAAGAGAGGCATGAGGTAAAGCATATCATGAGTATGAACATGGTACGATAAAATCATGGTATAATAAAAGCATAGTAGGCAAGTTGTAATAACATGGCATAGTAATTAAGAGTATGGTATAAGTATCGTATGAACATTAACAAGTTCAATTTGTAAGAGCCACATCGGTTATATATTTAATGAAAGGCATATATATGAATGTGACGCACGGAAAAGCGTGATATGATTATAAGCATGTCAAGCATGATTTATATAAAAGGTCTGAAAAGAAACGATATTTGTGATGAGAAATTTGAAAGAAAGCAATATGAGCTAGCAATTAGAACATTTCATAACATTAGCAATATGAAATGAAAAGAGCCATTTGCAACCGGTAGCAGTTAATCATTTGATAGCAATTTGCAACCTGAGCATAGTAATAGCATTGTATAAAATGATTATGAGACTAGTATAATATGTAAGACAAAACATGGAATGACATAATATGAGTTTGATAAGAACAATATGTAAACACTGCATCAATATTTCATTATAATCAGATCTAATGCTAAATGTATGTCCAAGAGTACGAAATAGCGCCCCGTCACGGGAGCTACCCGTGACGCTACTTACCGAAGTACCCCATATCCTGGGCAACAGTCAAGTTATCTACCTCGTGTGTGGATGTAGCAATAGAGAAGATCCGGACACTTTCGTATCGTGTTAACTGTTGGATCCTATGGATGGTAAACAACACTAGAAGGGGGGTTGAATAGTGTTGTGGAAAAAAAACATTTCATAAATGAATACCACAAAAATAACTTCCCTTCCAATGTTGCCTAAGGAACCAAGTAGAGTGATTTACGCTTGGTCCTTAATCAACACGATTGATCTCCAAATAAAGATAAGATAATATATAAATAATAATGATCAAAAGAGTAATGATAACAGAATATATATCACAGTGGAATGAAATATAAACTTGCGATAATATAGTTAAGCAGCGGAATGTAAATGTAGGTAAATAAATAACAATCACAAACACACAGATTTTTATCCTGGTTCTCCACAACCTGGGTACGTCCAGTCCCCGAAACTCTTGTCGGGCTTTAATACACTATTATCGGTAAATAGTACAAACCCCCTCCTGCCAAGAGGATTTACAACCACCTTGCCTACAACAAGGATTTTCCCTTGCCTAACAAGCCAAGGACTTTTCCTTGCCTCACAATCTGAGGACTTTCAACACCCTTATCACCAAAGGACTACAAGTAAAATCAAATCCAATTCACCACAATAAATTAGTGGAGATTGGTTTACACCCAATAATTCTATAGCCAAGATTAAATTTGCAATTGTGCTTAACATGGCTAAAAGAATTTAAAACATTCGTAGATCACAAAAAGAATATGAAATAATTCAATGTGATCTAGAATCTTGTTGTGTTCTTAGATCACACAAAGAATATGAAAAATTTTCAATGTGATCTAGAATGTAGATGTGTTCTTAGATCACACAAAGAATATGAAATTTTTCAATGTGATCGAGAATCTTGATGTTTCAAAAATCCTTTCAAGAATATTAAAAACAAAGAGAGGATTTTGAAAACCAATTTGCAATAGCCAAAAATAATATGATCTTAAAAAGAATTTATAGACAAATATAAACAATAAGATCAAAGAATGAAAAAAAAAACGTTTTTGCTACAAAGAGCTTTGAGAACGATGAGAACTTTGAGAGAGTTATAGCTTTATCTCAAGAATGAATTGGCGAGTAAAATGTTCTCATATAGTCTCTATTTATAGAGCCAAAGGAGAATTCAAAATGATTCAAAATGGGGTTGATTTCTGCCCAAAAATCAAGTGAGAATTAAATGATAGAGGCAATCAAGGAAGTCAACACGTACAGCTGGTTGTCGACTCCTTATGGTTGGTAGTCGACTCCCAGAGTAGTTTTTGAGAAAATTAGTTACATCGGGTAGTCGACTCCCTAATATTGGTAGTCGACTCCCAGAGTATCTTTTCAGTGAGAAGGCAGAAATCAGGGTTGTGAACTACTGGGTGTTTGTAGTTGACAACAAGTTGATACTTATCTTCTATAAAACGTATGCTCTCAAATCAGTTTAAAACAAGTTTAAAAATATTTTAGAAAATCATTTTGTGTGTGTGTGCATATTCTTTCTTGGCTTTGACACAATCCTAAGAAAATGAATAACAACTCACACACTAGACTCTATGAAGAACTTGAAGCCATGAATGAGCTTGAGCTAGTTGCATATGCTTCGCTTGAATTTGAGCTCCTCTTTAGCTTTAGCTTGAGCATATTCTTTGAGCTTCACCTTTGAACTCTTCTTGTGCTTGAGCTTTGGAATTGCAAGCTAAATTCATCTTCATCTCCTATGAGTGTGGTTGAAGTTCTTCTTCTCGGAGTGTGCTTTGAGCTTCACTTAGCTCATTTGCACAACCTAAATACTTAAGTTGTATGATTAGTAATTTAACAACATTTAGTGTGATCATCATCAAAAAAAACCACTTGGGGTGGGACTAGATTCCCATCACTCTCCCCCTTTTTGATGATGACACCCAAATGAAAAACATATGAATAATATGCAATAAAAACTGATGAGTAAGTATACTTACTCCCCCTGCTTAGATGCGGTTATTATTCATTCATGTTTTTGCTTGCTTGTTGTCATTTTTTCTCCCCTTGTCATCACAAGAAAATATAATAGTATACATACCAAGTGAAAAAATTTACATAGGCTCTCCTTCAAAGTTTGCATCATTTAAGTTGGGTCTCCCCCTTAATTCATGCATGTAACTTGAGACTCATTGGGAGCTCCTCTACTAATCCATTACAATTTTGGTACCTGAAAATCAAATATATAATTTTAGTACCCTTTCTTTGTGGGTTCGTGGGATTAGTCTTACATAATAATATAATTATTAACCAAAAGGGAACCAAACCCAGTTGGTTTGAGATTTCCAATAAGTAAATCTATAATCTCTACAAAAATGAACATTGTTCATAAAACAAGAAATGTAATTGTCTTTCATTTGGACGATTCCAATTTTGGGAATCCAAACTTTGACATATCCATTTTCATTTTAGGAACTCTAGCTTGATGATGAGAATTCCTAGCATTTTGATTGATCATATTATAACCTAAGCCATGTTTGCTAGATTGGGGTCTTTGTGATCTAATCAAGCTATCTAATTTTTCTTTACCTTTATTGAACCTAGCAACATTATTAACCAAGTCATCATGATTTGCCTTAATGGTGGTCATGTTCTTTTCTAAGTCTCTAAACCTATTTCCTAAGTCTTTGAGTTCTACATTGAGCAACCTATTCTTTTCAATTAAATCCTTATTATTGCTAATCAATTTTAGGTTCTATTCTCTAATCTTTTCTAGCTCTTGATTAGTAGGATTAGAACCACAAAATTTATGCATCTTTTTTAGAGTTAAAAGCTCTTTGAGTTGGACCTCATATAAATCATAAATTTTATGAAATTCCTCCTCATAATCAAGTTCCTCATCATCACTACTATCGCTATCACTAGAGTTATGGTAGGAATTTATCTTGGGGTCTTCCCGTGCCATGAAGCACATGTGGTTCTGCTCATTCCTTTTTCTTAGTTCTCCTTCACTTTTGGATGATGATGAGCTATCGAATCCTCTTCATCATCGCTTTTCTCCCAAGCCGCAAAAGATTTCTGTTTGGCCTTTTGTCCTTGTACAACTTCGTTCTATTATCTCTATTTTTCTTTAGAGGACACTCCTTCATATGACCTGGCTTATTACATTCATAAAAAATAACATCATTAGTGGAATTGAACTTACGGTTGTAGGACTTACGTGAATTTAGGATTTTCTTGAATCCTTTGGAGATGAGTGCCATTTGTTTCTCCATCTCATCATTGACTTCATATTCGGACTCCTCCATATCCGATGTGGATTTGAATGCAAGGTTCTTCTTCTTTTCACCGTGTTCCTTGGTCTTTCTCTCTTGCAGTTGGAGTTCATACGCCAATAGATTGTCGATGAGCTCCTCCAAGGTTAGCTTTGAAATGTCGTTGCCTTCTTCTATGGCCGAAGCTTTTGATTTCCAATTGGGAGCAGGGATCTAAGGATCTTGCATACGTGATCTTCTTGTGTGTACTTCTTTCACAATCCCACAAGTGTGTTGACGATCTCCGTAAATCTCGTGTACATCTCCGTTATGTTCTCGCCTTTCTCCATCATAAATTGTTCATACCTGCCAACATAAAGAGAAGATTTTGACGATTTAACTTTTTGGTTACCGTCCTGTGTTACCTCAAGGATTTTTCATATTTGGCGTGCGGAGGTAGCCATTGAGATGGGTTGTACTCCGTTGTGTCAAGTCCGCAATATACAATGGACATCGCCTTGGCATTTAGAGACACTTTGTCCGTCTCCTTCTTGGTCCACTTTTCTTTCTCAAGAGTTGGTTCTTCATAAGGGTTCTCCACAATTTTCCATAGCTCGTATGAAATAGAGAGAAGGTGCATTTTCATCCAATTTTTCTAAGATCCAAAATTTGATCCGCTGAGAAGTGGTGGTCGGGTGGAAGATTGTCCTTTGGTGAATTGATTGGTTGATGCCATCTATAACCTCGCTCTGATACCAAGTGTTCGATCATGTGGATGGCTAACAACACTAGAAGGAGCGTTGAATAGTGTTGTGGAAAAAAACTTTTCACAAATGAATACCATAAAAATAACTTCCCTTCCAATGTTGCCTAAGGAACCAAGTAGAGTGATCTACGCTTGGTCTTTAATCAATACGATTGATCTCCAAATAAAGATAAAATAGTATATAAACAATAATGATCAAAAGAGTAATGATAACAGAATAGATCTCGCAACGGAATGAAATATAAACTTGCAATAATATAGTTAAGCAGCAGAATGTAAATGCAAGTAAATAAATAACAATCACAAACACACTGATTTTTATCCTGGTTCCCCACAACCTAGGTACGTCCAGTCCCCGAAACTCTTTTCGGGCTTTAATACACTATTATCGGTAAATAGTACAAACCACCTCCTGCCAAGAGGATTTATAACCACCTTGCCTACAACAAGGATTTTCCCCTGTCTCACAAGCCGAGAACTTTTCCCAGCCTCACAATCTGAGGACTTTCAAAACCCTTATCACCAAGGGACTACAATTAAAATCAAATCCAATTCACCACAGTAAATTAGTGGAGATTGGATTACACCCAATAATTCTATAGCCAAGATTAAATTTGCAATTATGCTTAACATGGCTAAAAGAATTTAAATCGTTCGTAGATCACACAAAGAATATGAAATAATTCAATGTGATCTAGAATCTTGTTGTGTTCTTAGATCACACAAAGAATATGAAAATTATTCAATGTGATCTAGAATGTAGATGTGTTCTTAGTTCACACAAAGAATATGAAATTATTCAATGTGATCTAGAATCTATATGTTTCAAAAATCCTTTTAAGAATATTAAAAACAAAGAGAGTATTTTGAAAACCAATTTGCAATAGCCATTATAGACAAATATAAACAATAAGATCAAAGAATGAAAAAAACCGTTTTGGTTACGAAGAGCTTTGAGAGCAATGAGAATGATGAGAACTTTGAGAGAATTATAGCTTTAGCTCAAGAATGAATTTGTGAGGAAAATTTTCTTATATTATCTCTATTTATAAAGCCAATGGAGAATTCAAAATGATTCAAAATGGGGTTGACTTCTACCCAAAAATCAAGTGAGAATTAAATGATAGAGGCAATCAAGGAAGTCAACACGTACAGTTGGTAGTCGACTCCCTAAGGTTGGTAGTCGACTCCCAGAGTAGTTTCTAAGAAAATTAGTTACATCTCGTAGTCAACTTCCTAATATTGGTAGTCGACTCCCAGAGTATCTTTTCAGCGAGAAGGCAGAAATCAAGGTAGTGAACTACTGGGTGTTTGTAGTTGACTACAAGTTGAAACTTAGCTTCTATGAAAAGTATGCTCTCAAAAAAAGTTTAAAATAAGTTTAAAAACATTTTAGAAAATCATTTTGTGTATGTGCATATTCTTTCTTGGCTTTGACATAATCCTAAGAAAATGAATAACAACTCACACACTAGACTCTATGAAGAACTTGAAGCCATGAATGAGCCTGAGCTAGTTGCATATGCTTCGCTTGAATTTGAGCTCCTCTTTAGGTTTAGCTTGAGCACATTCTTTGAGATTCATCTTTGAACTCTTCTTGTGCTTGAGCTTTGGAATTGCGAGCTAAATTCATCTTCATCTTCTATGAGCGTGGTTGAAGTTCTTCTTCTCGGAGTGTACTTTGAGCTTCACTTAGCCCATTTGCACAACCTACATACTTAAGTAGTATGATTATTAATTTAACAACATTTGGTATGATCATCATAAAAAAAACCACTTGTGGTGGGACTAGATTCCCATCACTAACCATAGACTGAATCCTACGGGTCAAGTCTACAGTCGGGTCAAAGTACGTGTACTCTATCAATTGATATTACAAGTATAATCATATGTGTTCCCTCAGTTGTTCAGTCGTTTCTGTTCAATTGCATCATATCAGATACGTACAACATGGTCACGGTATATCAAGAGTACATACAAGAGTTCCACATCATTTTACCATTTTACAATCACAATTCACAATTTTACATTACGGTAAAATGGGCAGTTATGTTAGAAAATACTCACATTAATAGGTAAAATTAAGCAGATGAGTGTAATTAAGCATAAAATATTTGTCTAAGGATAATAGCTATTTTCAGATATTTAAAATAATTATTAGGTATTTTTCCCAATTTAAATAGTCATAAAATAATTTTTTTCAATTAATAAATTGATTTTCTTGTAATGTTCAATGAATTGTTCAGAGCAAACGACACGTCGGAATTCTTTAAACAAGGTGTTAAAACGAGCATCTCAACTAGCATTACAACATATAATTTTTGGGTGTATCAATGTTCGTAAAAAATCAATGGGACTAATTTATAAGTGAAAATAATGTAATTCGAATTTTACTTTAAAAATTACTGCGGGAGATATACTTGTCTGATCATGATAAAACCAGTGCCAATGCATTTGTTGCATCGTTCTGGATTTTCTGGTATTTTATGATAATTTTCTGACCTATATATTTAGAGTTATTACTTCTTTTGGAAAAAATCTCTCTTTCTCTCTCTACTTTCTCACTCTACACGGAATTGCCTCACAAAACACAGTTTTTGTGTTGGAAGGGTCGGGGCGAGGTTGGTGACCGTCGATGGCGGTCCAGGCGGCGACGGGTGTGGCCGGATGGCGGCGAAAATTGCCGGAAAACTTCGGCGAAGTTGTTTTGCTTGTGTTGTGTTCTCTGGCGACATCGAGAAGTTCCGGTGGTGGGGCGGGGTCGTCGACATCAGAGGGAGTCCGTGGTGAGGTGGTGATACGATGGTGGCACGTCGGAGGCTGGCGGTGGCTTCGCCAGAGTTGGAGAAGGAGTAGGAAGTCGGGTTGGTTATTGTGTTTTGAGGTTGAAGATGAAGAGGAAGATGATGGTGTTGATGGTTGTGGTGGAGATGGTTGAAGGATGAGCTTGTGATGTAGATGGTGGTAAGGGTGGCGATGGTCGTCGGTGATGGGTTGGAGCTTGGCTTGATTGTTTTGATGGGTTGTTTGTGGGTTTGGAGTTTGAAGAAGATGGGAAGGTGGTGATGTTGGTGGAGGAAGTGGTGGAGGAGAGGGTGGTCGGCTGGAGGAGAAGGAGGAGGAAGAGCTTGGTGGAATTTGGCTTGCCTTTGGGTTGGTTGCATTGGCTGGGTTCTTTTTCTGCATGAAGCTAAGAGGTGGAAGGGGATACATAGAGTAAAAAAATTAATAAAATAATATGTGGTTTCATGGTAGTGTTTAATTTGTGGTTGGATCTGATAAATTCGGATCTGACCAACAAAGGAGGTTCTTTTATATGGTTGATTAGGGTTAAAGTAAATAGGTTACGGTAATTAGTAAATGAGAGATGTAACATGTAAGAATCGAAATTACAACCTGGTGTCCCGATTTTTGCGTCAGGTAAAACATTCTCGAAAAATTCCAGAAATGGTTCCACGGGTTCGTATCGTCGCGAGGATCATGAAAATAAAGTCTATTTTATATTTTGAGCTACGAAAATATGAGTTTGCGCCAAAACGTCTGGGGTGTGGGTTTGCGGGTTCTAGGTAGATTTGACATCGAAAAAATACGAAAATTATATGGGGAGTACTAAATGACTATATAATCATGTCGTAAAAGTTTGAAACCATTATGATTTTGTTTATATATAAAAATAATTAACAAGGCTATTTCATTGATATTTATATTTTGAAAATACTATAGAAATTACTTAAAAAATTTGACGACATTTTGACTTACGAATATATGTTATAACTATTTTGATGATACATAATATTTTTTATAAGTAATTTGAAGTTATTTTTGATACAATACCCCTGTCAAACCATTTTAAAATATCTTTAATATATAAAACTATGTAAAATACGTTAATAGTCGTAATGACAGATACGGGCCGTCACATCCTACCCACCTAATAAAAATTCCGTCCTCGGAATTTCTTAAGGTTAAAGTAATATTAGTAACGTACTTATGACATGATCATCAAATGTGATATAAAGGAGAGGGTTCATGAATTACCATCAATCGCGCGTTCAGCGACGTCAGCTTCCTCGCACATTATAGTGAATACTTGGCGACTAGGCTGGTTCGTTATAGCTTGTTGAAATTTCCTCTATTATGGAGCTAGGAGTTGTACACGCGGTGCTGATCCAGCAGCCCCTACTGTTGTAGTCGGTTTCTTGTTAATGTAGCAGGGGCAGTCACTAGTAAAGTGATCAGATGCTCCACAGACCAGGCATTGATTCAAAAGCTGGCGACACTCCTTTTTGAAATGTCCTCTGTTAGGGAGCTAGGGGTTGTACACGCGGTGCTGATCCAGCAGCCACAGCTATCGTAGTCACTTTCTTGTTAATGTAGCGGGGGCAGTCCCTGGTAGAGTGATCAGATGCTCCATAACCAGGTATTGATTTAATAGCTGGCGATACTCCTTCTCGACGTGTCCTGGTTGGTTACGATAGTTGCACACCAATGGGACTCGGTTATTGCTCGGACCTGCAGACCTCTTGAAAGTGGTAGTCTGCATCATTCGGAGGCCGTCTCTTGCTGGTTCCAAAGGACGCTGACCCCGTGCTGCTTTACGAAGTTTGTCCACAGCCTCATGGTTGTGTGCTACTTCCAGTATTTTCTCATAGCTGGTCAAGTCGGCAGATTTCATCGAAGCTTAGACATTGAAATTCAAGCCTTGATGAAACTGAAAGGCATGATACTCTGGATTCTCGATCATGTGAGGGGAAAATCGACTGAGCATAGAGAACTCAGCATCGTATTCGTCAACATTCATTGATTCTTTCTTTAAGTTGACGAAACATTGTTGAATTTCCTTGTTTAGCTTTCTTTGGGAAATACTTCACGTAGAATCGTCCACGAAATGTGACACATGCAATAGGCCTTATTATACGCTTCTCTTCGGTATCCCACCAGTTTCAGGCACTGTCGGTCAGTTAGACCCATACTGCCTGGGGAATGCGGGTAGCGCTTCTCTTCGGTATCCCACCAGTTTCGAGCACTGTCGGTCAGTTAGACCCATCCTGCCTGGGGAATGCGGGCAGCACTCAAGTTGTCTTCAGTGGTTCGTGCCCATTCTTCAGGTTCAAGTGTGCCTTCTTTCCCAGATAACCTCCTAGGATGTAGTTCTCGAAATTGTTTCACCCCAGCCTCGCCTTGTGGAGGAGATCGGGGTTCTCGTTCAAGAATGTGATGTTGGATTTCCAACATCTCTATAATGATTCCCATAAGGTCATGGACATCGACACCGTTAGCTCCGTTAGCATTTCGGGTGTTGGGTCGACCTACCATGCTGTAAAACAAACCACAAGGTAAGTTAGGTGACAAATTTATTCTAGTTGTACACTTAGATATTAATGCCATCTAAACTGAACTTAAAGTATTCATATAAGCATGACGTACATGGGCCGCTACTAAAACCTGTCACGCCTCGCTTCCTGTTATACTTGGGAGCGAGGACGCGAGTGGGTCTACGGTGTGCTTAAAATAAGGAGTAGTACTTTTTTTCTTTTTCTTTCTTCCTCCTTGGTTCAAACACACTAAGTGTCTGTATAAAACTTGCAGGTCCTTGCATGCAAAATTAAGAAACAGCTCAAACCACATTATTACATATCAAGCATACAGAAATTAAGATACATTACGGGCCTAGCATGGCCAATACAACAAAATACAATAAATTACATTATTCAAATAGAAAGTATTGGTGCAAAGGTAAATAAAATGCCCTAGTCTTTTGTGGGCAGGAACTCCACGTAATCCTCGAGACCTAGCTCAATCCATACATCAGTATCCTCTGTAAACTCACTCTCAAGTCCCGACGGACATTTCATAAGACAACAAAATGAAATGCCTGTCAGCGAGGGTTACTCGGTAAGTATTTCCCCATAGTAAATAAAAAGGTATAAGCATACGTATAAGAGAGGCATGAGGTAAAGAGTATCATGAGTATGTACATTGTACAATAAAAGAATGGTAGGCATGTTGTACTAACATGGCATAGTAATTAAGAGCATGGTATAAGTATCGTATGAACATTTAATAAGATCAATTCGTAAGAGCCACATCAGTTATATATTTAATGAAATGCATATATATATATATATATATATATATATATATATATATATATATATATATATATATATATATATATATATATATATATATATGAAAGTGATGTAAGGAAAAGAATGTTATGATTATAAGCATGTCAAGCTTGATTTATATGTAATGTCTTAAAAGAAACGATATTAGTTATGACAAATTTGATAGAAAGCGATATGAGCTAGTGTCACGCCCCGCTTCCCAACACGGCAGAGGCGAGGCGTGACTAGGCCCACTTAGGCCAGAGCTAACAAGCCCTGACCCAATAAGCGTCTGTGAGGTACCAAGACGAAGGTACATGTCTCTGCATGTTAGTACAGAACAATAAAAGTACAAGGAGGAGAGAACATCACATTTATTCCAACATATCAAAAGTACCAAGTCTCAACGCCGAAGGGCTACAACAGCAGAAAAGTAAATCTAATGGTGCAAGCACCCAACCTAGACAAGAAACAAAAGGTGCTACGCACCCAACTAAAAGTAATAAACGTCTCTGGAAACTGCAACGGTGTGTCTCTAGCTCTGGTCCTCCTCAGGGTCGTACTCAGGATCGACGCTCTCCGGCTCCACGTCAGCTGGCAAGTCAGTCTCCTCAACGTACTCTGGCTCAATCCCTGACGTACATCACCAAAAGAAGGAACTGTACGTCAGGTAAGGTCTACAAGGAAAGGTTAGACCAAACTGCAAGTGCACCAATTATTTAACAACGTTTTACTGGTTGATTAACATGCTGAGGTTTTAACAACAGAAGTACACGAAACAGGAAAGCAAACACGACAAGTTGTGGTCATAGCGAGTGCTACCAACCGTGGGACTAGCCTACAGGTGTCAAGACAAGACGGAATGAGAAAGCCAGACACGACAAGACAAGACACGAAAAGGGTTCATGCCTGTTCGGTTCGAGGGGGATCAGACCCTCTTACCGCTTGCACGCTCAACCCTACCCCAAAAACCCCAAGAATCGTGACTGGACAATGGATCACTTGCCCTAGCTTGGCAAGTGCCCTATTGCTCTCTGAGCTGTGTATCAATACATGGGATCACCTGCTCTAGCTTGACAGGTGCCCAATTGCCCATCGGGCTGTGAACTAGTACAAAGGATCACTCGCTCTAGCTTGGCGAGTGCCCTATTGCCCAGCGGGCTGTGCAGACGGAACGAAACAAGACACGACAAAAACAGGAGGGGTTATACTAGGGTGTACACAACTCACACACCCGCATGTCAATCCTATGATGTCAAAATTGTTGTTGTTGGACTCAGATTTCGTTGTCAAATCTGAGCCATCAAGGCGTCCCGGATGCTATCATTTCACGTCCGGTTCTCATGTTTCTAAAATTACAATTCTAACAAGACTAAGGCCTAAACACGGCCAAGAACGCAAGTGGTACACTTGCATGTGGTGGCGAGTGCGTCGTCTCCCTGGTACGCCTCGTCCAAATGTCTCGTCAGCGGGAGAGCGTCTAAAAATCGTGACACGGCGACGGTGTCAGATCACGATTCAATAATCCCTATTAGGGTTGTGTCTAGGTTATCGGGACTATCCTATTCAATCAAAAATCACCTTTTTTAATGTAATTAACCTAATCGACGATCTATCCTATGTGCACATGCATAGCGTCTATTCGTCGATTTCTACGGTTTGCACAACGTTTTAAAGAGGAGCGGAAAGTAAATTTAATTTGATTAGGTTATCGATTTTAATTAGGGTTTGATTATCTATTGTGTGGGTTACTACGAATTTAGGGAACCAACCTGAAAATGACGGTTGCACGAAGATCTGGCGTTGGATCTGGAAAAGTGGAAGCTTTGCGTCGTCCGGAAATTCCTAGGCCGCGGGTAGCGCAGCGAGGAATGTTGATTGCCGGTGATGGTGAAGATTCCAGCGTCTCCCGGCGTCGTTGCTGCCGGATCTGAGAAGGGAACACCGTACTAGAACAAGAGGGAAAATGAAGGAAGAGAGAGAGAGAGCCTTGGGGAAGATGGAGGGCGCAAGGATGGAGGAGGAAGAGCAAAGGGAAGGACGTGGGAGGAAGGGGGATAGGTTGGGGAAGAGGGAGGCTAGAAACAATCAGGAGAAAAGAAGGAGAAAGCCACGTTTAAATAAGAAAATGAAACGGCGGCTAGCTCAAAAATTAGGGTTTCAGGGTCAACTAGTCGGTCTGAGAAGGGCGGTCGACCGACTAGTTTGGAAACTAGTCGGTCGGTCGTCTAACTGTGACCGACTAAAACCCAAACAGTGAACAGGGTTGTTGTAAGATTCATAGAGTTAGTCGGTCTGTGAAGGCTCGTCGACCGACTAGTTTGCAACCTAGTCGGTCGGACAGTGTTCATAGACCGACTAAAGGATAATAGTAGTCGACAAGAAGTTTTGAAAGTTAGTCGGTCTGAGAAGAAAGCCTAACCGACTAGTTCGTCAACTAGTCGGTCGGTATTCGTTCTTAAACCGACTAAAGGAAAACAGTAACTCAAGAGAAAAACCTTACAAAAAATAGTCGGTCCATGAAGAGTTTCTGACCGACTAGATTGACATCTAGTCGGTCGGTCCTTGTTCTTGAACCGACTAAAATACACACCAATTCTCCAAATGGAGTGCGAAGCTTCGGGATGGGTTCTAGGGACTTCTAAAATGGGTCTGGCTCCAAGACAAGAGCGTCATGAAGCACGCTTAGCTCCAGATAGGGGAAAAAGATACGGAAAGAAAAGAAAGAAGACGAACAATCACATATATAAATAAATAAATATCGTCATAAAAAAACCAGCTGTTACATCCTACCCACCTAAAGAAAATTCCGCCCGCGGAATTTCTATCAGAATAGGTGAGGGTAACGCTCTCTCATCTCATCCTCTCTCTCCCAGGTGGACTCTCCAGTTGATCCGTGATGCCACATCACTCTCACCAGGTCGACTACCATGTTCCTCAACTGCTTCTGTCGACGGTCCAAAATCTGCACGGGCTGCTGGTCATATGTCAGGTCC
Organism: Scilla litardierei; assembly: GCA_030789695.1. Classification (NCBI taxonomy): domain Eukaryota; kingdom Viridiplantae; phylum Streptophyta; class Magnoliopsida; order Asparagales; family Asparagaceae; genus Scilla; species Scilla litardierei. The sequence continues at coordinate 34,630 of JAULAV010007459.1, read as the reverse complement.
GGACGGACCGTGATCTCCGAGAAATCCACCGTGTGCGATGGATCACTGACGTACCGACGTAACTGGGATACGTGAAATACGTCGTGAACACCCACCAAAGATGGTGGCAGAGCAAGGCGATAGGCCACTACTCCCACATGCTCCAGCACATCGAAAGGTCCGATGTACCTCGGACTCAGCTTCCCCTTCTTCCCGAATCGAATAACTCCGCGGTTCGGAGAAATCATCAGGAAGACGTGGTCGCCAGGCTGAAACTCCAAAGTTCTCCTCTTGGCATCCGTCCAATGCTTGAAACGATCCTGAGCGACTCTGAGCTTCTCCCTGATGTCTCTCACGACATCCACAGCTTCCACTATCATCTCGGGACCCAACAGCTCCCGATCTCCAATGTCATCCCAGCTTAGTGGCGATCGACATTCCTCCCATATAAGGCAGCAAACGACGCCATGCCAATGCTCGCCTGGTAACTGTTGTTATAAGAAAACTCCACCTAATGGAGATGGTCCTCCCAAGATCCCTTCAAATCGAGCGTGCAAGCTCGCAGCATATCTTCCAGAATCTGAATAGTCCTCTCGGACTGGCCATCAGTCTACGGGTGGTACACCGTGCTGAAACTCAGACTCGTACCCAAATGCTCCTGCAGACTTCTCCAGAACTGTGATGTGAACCTCGTATCTCTGTCAGACACGATGCTCACGGGGACTCCGTGTAAGCGTACAATCTCCTGCACGTACACGGTCTACGTCACAACTAATTCAAAGAGGAAAATTAAAGAGAGATAGAAAAAAAAAATTTTTTTACCTCTAGATATTTCCTCTCCAAGACTTCCGTAGATTGGCCCACTCGGAAAGGAATGAAATGCGCAGACTTAGTCAACCAATCAACGATCACCCAGACTGCGTCGTTCTGTTTCGGGGTCCGAGGTAAACCAGTCACGAAATCCATCGTTATATGATGCCACTTCCACTCCGGAATAGGAAGCGGTTGTAGCAAACCAGCCGTACGATGGTGCTCAGCCTTCACCTGTTGGCATATCAAACACTTGGCAACGCTCCGTGCCACACTCCTCTTCATGCCAATCCACCAGTAATTCAGTCGAAGGTCCTTATACATCTTGGTGCCACCAGGATGTATAGAATAAGGCGAGCTATGAGCCTCGCTCAAAAGCTCCTCCCGAACATCACCCATAGGTACGCAGAGTCTGCTGCCGTACCGCATCGAACCATCCTTGTTAATCACAAACTCCGCACGCAGTCCAGCTTCAACCTGCCTTCTGATCCTCTGCAAATTCGGATCTCCTGCCTGTGCTACCTTGATCCGATCCACGATCGTGGACTGAATCTGCAAATTCATGAAAGAATGAACCACACCAGGTAGGACAACCTCCAAATCCATCTCCTTCAGCTCCTGCTGGATCCTCCAGTCAGCGGTATGCATCATAGCAGTAGGAAGTCTACTCAAAGCATCTGGTACTACGTTCACCTTCCCTGGATGATACTGCAGATCTATCTCATAGTCAGCCATGAGCTCCAACGATCGTCTCTGACGCATGTTGAGCTCCTTCTGCGTGAATATGTACTTCAAACTTTTGTGATCGGTGAAAATCTTCACGCTCTCACTCAGTAAGAAGTGCCTCCAAATCTTCAATGCAAAGATCACCGCAGCCAACTCTAGATCGTGCATCGGGCAATTCTTCTCATGAGTCCTCAATTGACGAGAAGCATACGCGACCACATGGCCATGCTGATGCAGAACACATCCTAAGCCCTTCCCTGATGGATCACAATATACTTCGAACCCTCCGCTTCGATCCGGCACTGCCAAAACTGGTTCCGTGGTCAACCTCGCCTTCAAGATACTAAAAGCCACCTCACAAGCATTAGACCACTGAAACTCCACATCCTTCCTCGTCAGCTTCGTCATCGGCTCAGCAATCTTTGAGAAATCATTAATGAACCGTCGATAATAGCCTGCTAACCCAAGGAAACTCCTGATGTCGGACGCTGACTGCGGAGTAAGCCAATCTCGAACTGCTCTGACCTTCTCCGGATCCACTGATATGCCATCACCGGACACCACGTGTCCCAGAAACGCGAATCTGTCCAGCCAGAACTCGCACTTGCCATACTTGGCATACAACTTGTGTCGCCTCAGCATCTCCAACACTGTCCTCAAATGACAACGGTGCTCTTCTTCAGACTTCGAGTAAATAAGAATGTCGTCGATGAAAATCACAACAAACTTATCCAAGAAGTCGTAGAAAATCAAGTTTATGAGGTTCATGAACACAGCTGGAGCATTGGTCACGCCGAAAGGCATCACCACAAACTCATAGTGTCCGTACTTCGTCCGGAAAGCTGTCTTCGGAATGTCATCTTTCTTCACCTTCAGCTGATGATATCCGCTCCTCAAATCCAACTTCGAGAAAACTCTCGAACCTCCCAGCTGATCAAAAATGTCATCGATGCGTGGCAGTGGATACTTATTCTTCACGGTGACATCATTCAATCCTCGATAGTCCACGCACATCCTGCGTGACCCATCCTTCTTCTTCACAAGCAACACGGGTGCACCCCACGGTGACACACTAGGGTGGATGAAACCCTTCTGCAACAGCTCATCCAACTGCTTCACAAGCTCCTCAAGCTCCGCGGGAGCCATCCGATACGGCGCCTTCGATATCGTCTGTGCACCCGGCATCAGATCGATACCGAACTCCAAAGCCCTGTCAGGTGGCAGACCCGAGATATCCGCCAGAAAGATGTAGTCAAAGTCTCTGACAACCGCTGGTCGGTCGATCTCCATCTCCATCTGCAACGCTGTTATCACCGGCACCTTCGGCTTGGCCCGAAATCTGATGGGCCCAAGCGACTCATCTCTGCTGCGGAACTCGAACTTCGGATGGCCTGGAATCCGGAAAACCACTCGCTTGCCGTGACAATCGATCGAAGCATGGAAATCTCCCAGCCAATCGATGCCCAGGACGACATCGAAATGCGGTAGATCGTGGACAATGAAATCTGCATATAACTCATGTCCACTAACCACTAAGGGAATCGACCGACATCCCAGGTTCACAGTCACCACTCCATTCCCCGTGGTGATGTCCCAACACTTAGGAAGTGTGTTGGTAGGAATGGAGTGCTTTGTCATAAACCTCCGGGATATGATGCACATGGATGCACCGGAGTCAAACAAAGCCAAAGCAGGGTGAGAGGACACAAGAATGGTGCCTAGGAAAACAAGGGGTCTAAGGTCAAGCACTACTCTAACAATCAGACAAACAAACAACACTAACAAGACTAGCAATACAATATAGTTATGAAAAAGGAACGACTAGGTCAGGATGTTACCCGTAATTACTCCATCCAGCTCCTCCGTCTCAACAGCTGTCATGGTATAGGCCGGCCTCGGAGGCTACACTGCTCGCTGGTACATCTGCCTCTGTGGCACCAAGGGTGGTCCACGAACAGTAGGTCCTCTCTGGACTGGGGCAGGCGCCCTCATCTGCAACGGGGCTGGTGCTCCAACAACAGCACTGCGGGCTCTCGGACAATCCTTCGCAGCATGCGAAGCATCTCCACAAAGTAGACACAGACCCAGCTTCCTCCTACAGTTGGTCTGAACATGTCCAGGCTTGCCGCAGAAATGGCACGGACCCTTGCTCTGCTGCTGTACTGGTGCTCCAGGTCTCTTGAATGGCACCGTCTAGACTGGCCTCATCGTCGGCCTGGCAGGTGGCCGGTACTGCTCAATAGGGTGCTTTCCTCTGTCCTCTGGAGTGTCAGACAGGTGCGAAATCGTCTCATGATTCTTTGTAGCATCAAACACTTCCCTCATAGTCGAGAAACTAGCAGAGGACATGGAAGCCTGGACCTTCGGACGAAGTCCCTGACGGAACCGCTCAGCTCGGTTCTCCTCCTTCTTCACCATGTGCGGGGCAAATCGGCTCAGCATCTCAAATTCAGCCTCATACTCGTCGATTGTCATGTCCCTCTGCTTCAGATCCACGAATCTGCCCATCAGCTCTCTCCTAGCTGCCTTGGTGAAGTACTTATCCTTGAACATGTGGCGGAAAGTCTTCCACTCCACAAGCTTCTGCAGACGCCTCTCCTCAATGCGCCACCAGTTTCGGGCAATCTCAGTCAGCTGCATCTTCGCGATCTCCACTCGAGTCTCATCTGGAATCTTGGCAGCTACTAACTTCTCCTCGGTGCTCTGGATCCACTCATCGGCACCCAGAGGTCCTTCCTTCCCAGAGAAGGTCTTTGGCTGAAGCTCGTTGAACTGCTTCACTCCTGGAGCAGCTCGCAGAGCAGGCGGAGGTGGAGGTGGTGCAACAGGTGGGGCCCGGCCAGCACGGTTGGACTGCTGCACCAGCTGATGCTACACCTCAAGCATCTCTCACATCACGCCAAGGAACTGACGGAACTCTCCGCCCTGGTCTTCCTGAATCCCATCTCCAGCGCTCCCCGATCGGGTATTACGTCGCCCTGCCATCCTATTGACAGAAAGACGTAAGTTAGACTCGTTCAATGTGTGAATATTAAAAGTGAATGTCCTCACTCTTACTGTTCTGTACTTGCAGAAATATTGGGACGTTGACCTGCATGGGCCACCACTAAAACCTGTCACGCCCCGCTTCCCAAAACGGTGGAGGCGAGTCGTGACTAGGCCCGCTTAGGCCAGAGCTAACGAGCCCTGACCCAATAAGCGTCTGTGAGGTACCAAGACGAAGGTACAAGTCCCTGCATGTTAGTACAGAACAATAAAAGTACAAGGAGGAGAGAACATCACATTTTATTCCAACATATCAAAAGTACCAAGTCTCAACGCCGAAGGGCTACAACAGCAGAAAAGTAAATCTAATGGTGTACGCACCCAACCTAGACAAGAAACAAAAGGTGCTACGCACCCAACTAAAAGTAATAGACATCTCTGGAAACTGCAACGGTGTGTCTCTAGCTCTGGTCCTCCTCAGGGTCGTACTCAGGATCGACGCTCTCTGGCTCCACGTCAGCTGGCAAGTCAGTCTCCTCAACGTACTCTGGCTCAATCCCTGACGTACATCACCAAAAGAAGGAACTGTACGTCAGGTAAGGTCTACAAGGAAAGGTTAGACCAAACTGCAATTGCACCAATTATTTAACAATGTTTTACTGGTTGATTAACATGCTGAGGTTTTAACAACAGAAGTACACGCAACAGGAAAGCAAACACGACAAGTTGTGGTCGTAGCGAGTGCTACCAACCGCGGGACTAGCCTACAGGTGTCAAGACAAGACAGAACGAGAAAGCCAGACACGGCAAGACAAGACACGAAAAGGGTTCACGCCTGTTCGGTTCGAGGGGGATCAGACCCTCTTGCCGCTTGCACGCTCAACCCTACCCCAAAAACCCCAAGAATCGTGACAGGACAAGAGATCACTTGCTCTAGCTTGGCAAGTGCCCTATTGCTCTCTGAGCTGTGTATCAATAGATGGTATCACCTGCTCTAGCTTGACAGGTGCCCAATTGCCCATCGGGCTGTGAACTAGTACAAGGGATCACTCGCTCTGGCTTGGCGAGTGCCCTATTGCCCAGCAGGCTGTGCAGAAGGAACGAAACAAGACACGACAAAAACAGGAGGGGTTATACTAGGGTGTCCACAACTCATGCACCCGCATGTCAATCCTATGATGTCAAAATTGTTGTTGTTGGACTCAGATTTCGTTGTCAAATCTGAGCCATCAAGGCGTCCCGGATGCTATCATTTCACGTCCGGTTCTCAAGTTTCTAAAATTACAATTCTAACAAGACTAAGGCCTAAACACGGCCAAGAACGCAAGTGGTACACTTGCCTGTGGTGGCGAGTGCGTCGTCTCCCTTGTACGCCTCGTCCAAACGTCTCGTCGGCGGGAGAGCGTCTGAAAATCGTGACACGGCGACGGTGTCAGATCACGATTCAATAATCCCTATTAGGGTTGTGTCTAGGTTATCGGGACTATCCTATTCAATCAAAGATCACGATTCAAATGTAATTAACCTAATCGACGATCTATCCTATGTGCACATGCATAGCGTCCATTCGTCGATTTCTACGGTTTGCACAACGTTTTAAAGAGGAGCGGAAAGTAAATTTAATTTGATTAGGTTATCGATTTTAATTAGGGTTTGATTATCTATTGTGTGGGTTACTACAAATTTAGGGAACCAACCTGAAAATGACGGTTGCACGAAGATCCGGCGTCGGATCTGGAAAAGTGGAAGCTTTGCGTCGTCCGGAAATTCCTAGGCCGCGGGTAGCGCAGCGAGGAATGTTGATTGTCGGTGATGGTGAAGATTTCAGCGTCTCCCGGCGTCGTTGCTGCTGGATCTGAGATGGGAACACCGTACTAGAACAAGAGGGAGAAATGAAGGAAGAGAGAGAGAGAGCCTTGGGGAAGATGGAGGGCGCAAGGATGGAGGAGGAAGAGCAAAGGGAAGGACGTGGGAGGAAGGGGGATAGGTATGTGAAGAGGGAGGCTAGAAACAATCAGGAGAAAAGAAGGAGAAAGCCACGTTTAAATAAGAAAATGAAACGGCGGCTAGCTCAAAAATTAGGGTTTCGGGGTCAACTAGTCGGTCTGAGAAGGGCGGTCGATCGACTAGTTTGGAAACTAGTCGGTCGGTCGTCTAACTGTGACCGACTAAAACCCAAACAGTGAACATGGTTGTTGTAGGATTCATAGAGTTAGTCGGTCTGTGAAGGCTCGTCGACCGACTAGTTTGCAACCTAGTCGGTCGGACAGTGTTCATAGACCGACTAAAGGATAATAGTAGTCGACAAGAAGTTTTGAAAGTTAGTCGGTCTGAGAAGAAAGCCTAACCGACTAGTTCGTCAACTAGTCGGTCGGTATTCGTTCTTAAACCGACTAAAGGTAAACAGTAACTCAAGAGAAAAACCTGACAAAAACTAGTCGGTCCAGGAAGAGTTTCTGACCGACTAGATTGACATCTAGTCGGTCGGTCCTTGTTCTTGAACCGACTAAAATGCACACCAAGTCTCCAAATGGAGTGCGAAGCTTCGGGATGGGTTCTAGGGACTTCTAAAATGGGTCTGGCTCCAAGACAAGAGCGTCATGAAGCACGCTTAACTCTAGATAGGGGAAAAAGATACGGAAAGAAAAGAAAGAAGACGAACAATCACATATATATATATAAATAAATATCATCATACAAAAAACCAGCCGTTACAGCTAGCAGTTAGAACATTTAATATCATTAGAAAATTGAAATGAAAAGATCCATTTGCAACCGGTAGCAGTTAATCATTTGATAGCAGTTTACAACCGGAGCATGGTAATAGCATTGTATAAAACAAGTATGAGACAAGTATAATATGTAAGACAAAACATGGAACGACATAGTATGAGTTTGATAAGAATGAAATATAAAGACTGAATCAATATTTTATTATCATCAGTTCTAGTGATAAGTCTATGTCCAAGAGTATGAAATATGACTAAAACACGCCGCGCCACGGGAGCTACCCGTGATGCTACTTACCGAAGTATCACATATCCTGGGCAACGGTCAAGTTACTTGCCTCGTGTGTGGATGTTGCAGTAGAGCAGATCCAGACATTCATGTATCATCTTAACCATAGACTACCCAATCCTACATGTCAAGTCTAGTGTCGGGTCAAAGTACCCCAATCCTCTGCTCACAGTACTACCATCACCCAACTCTTATTATAAAATAAACCTAGCCCACGTTTTTAAACCATAAGGTTAGTTCATTCTTTCACCACCTCACAGCACACTTGTTGTGTTGGGCTAAATAATAGATAATAATAATAATAATAAAACCCTAAGTCTAATTCTCCTCCCCTTCACGTGTTGGCCCTTCCCTACATTATTTCCTTATAAACAAACCCTAGACTAACACATCACCCCCTTATAGACCCCATCTCTTTATTATAAAACCCTAGTATCATAGTTTTTCTTCCCCTCAACATTTCACAGCCGCCGCCCTACCCAAGTTTATTTCCATGCAACGTCACCCTAGCCCGCTTCTTCTCGCCATCAACACAAACCCGCGGGGATCTTCTTCTCCACGGCACAACCCACGGCCCCTCTTCGTTTGCTTCCTCCGGCCACCGCCCGGATCTCCCCTCCGCGGGTAGCCCTCCGACCCCGTGGCTTGCTCCCCAGCAACCATCGATCACCACCAACTCAGACTACCCCCTCCCTCCGACTGCAACTGTTCCGAGCCCTCACCGCCCAGCAGACGACGAACCCGCCAGCCTCCTCCCTCGTCAGCAGCCGTGCGACCGTGCCTTCTGCCTCCCTCGCCTGCAGAAGCTCTCCGGCGCCCCGTCCACCTCCGCTGCAGCCCCCTCCGCCATCGTCCCTGCCCAACGACGACCATCCCCATCCTCCGCCTGCACCTCCCAGCAATCAACACCGGCATCCCTCCCCCTCCGTCACCTGTATCAGAGGTTAGCAAACGTTTTAAATATTCTATTAGGGTTATGTTGTGTTGGGTGAGAGTTAGCTTAGGGTTGATGGTCTCAATGCAAAGAAATACCGTTGTTAGATGTGATATCGCTAGTTGTTAAATGGTTAGAGGTTAGCATGGTATAAACTGTGTTTTTATTATTTGAGTAGTGAAGTTTTTATTATAAGCTGATGTCTTCCGCTCATAAAATAGGTTAGCTTGTCATTTAGAGGTTAGCTGTAGGGTTGTTGGTTTGAATACTTTTGGTTACGCAGGATCACAAATGATGTAAGTGTTTTGCTCTCTTTTTGTGTGAACAGAGCTCCCATGCATGTAGCAAGTAATAAAAGGAACAGTAACCATGAAAATGTATGAACAGTTCCCTACTTTCTTTAATTCTAAAGTATTAGTAACAGTGGGTATTATTGAATAGCTCTACCAAATGACTTTTATATTACTCACATCATAACTTATGATGGTACATGTTAATATCTATAACTTATAACCAATAAGTATATAATAGATAATAATGAATCAGTAAGTTAAATAAGTTTTTTTTGTTTCATTTTAAGCTGATGCCGAAATCCAATAACACAGAATACGTCTGCACCTCCCGTACGGACCAGTCGACACCAAAAACACCGGAAACAGGCAAGTGTGCAATTAAATATGAATTTTTGAAGTTGATGATAATTACGTCATTTTTACTTTAATCTGTATTTCTTGAGAACTGCACGTAAAATGACGCATGAAACTGTTTCCATGATGTTTTAGACTAAAAATGTGACATTTTGACGTGTAACTTGATAGGCATCAATTTTAGACATTAGCAGAGGAAATTGTTTTCCGTTACCAGAAATCCGCCTTGACACCCCTTCAATTTTTTGTAAATGTTGTGCAATAATGAAACATTGACGACTTGAAATGAATGAACACCTTTCTTGGTCATTAGAGAGGGACATCGTGAAATCGTGCGCCTCGAAGGCGGTATCGTGATATCGTGATGTCGTGTGAGTCGACTAGGCCGGCTCGTGTTTCGGTAAACTTTTGGGTGGGGTTAGGGTTGAGCGGCCACTAGGCATATGAAAGGTACTCTCCTTAAGAGCACCACCCGCACGCGGTGGGTTAGCGTCAATCACGGTAAGCCTCCGTGAGAGGAACGACCTTCTCATCACGACCTACAGGCGTGAACCCTAGATTAGAATGCTAACACCTGACATGGAAACTTGCAACACTAACTTTGGTCCCTTGGAAAATTGTCATGCTAATGAACTCAGAAAAATCTTAACTTTAAACTTGCAACCGTCTAGAACTGCATGTTAGGGATGCTCGTTTCTGTTTCTATGAAATTGTTAAATGTTAAATTGCTGCAGTCATTTCTTTAAGATATTAAATTCTTCTTAAATTCATATCATATGCATATCTTGCCTTGGGATGCTAATCTTTCCCTGCAGACCTTGCTGACATACATTCATTGTTTGTGGATGTATGTCAGATTCAACGCTTGAGTACCAGGAGGACCCATACGAGATGCCAGATTTGGAGAGTCGAGCCCTTTTTCCATCCCTACTTTGAGTTTTAGCTTTAGTACTTGTAGTAGGATTAGTGTTTTGTTGTAGTTTCTTTTGGCCATGCTGAGGCCTAGTTGTCTTATTCCTTGTACGAACAATTCTGGAAGTGCTCTTTTTAATTTAATGAAATGTTTTTTTTTCTGATTGTTCTGATATGCAAATGCAAGGACCTCTTTTGTGTTTTTATCACAGACGCTTATTGGACTTGAGCTTCACCGCTCCAGTTCAAGCAGGCTGTGTAACGTTCTCGCTTCCAGTGTCTTTTGGGAAGCGGGGCGTTACAGGTTTTAGTGGTGGCCCATGCAGGTCCTGCAACTGTGAAATTCAGAACAATGAGAACACTTTTCATTAGCTAAAACATTCAGAATTAGTTCGTAAACAAAATTACTCGACTACCTTGCCTCAGCATGACAGGAAACCAATACCAGGATAATCAGAAGAGTTAGTTAGACACTCATGCTCGTTAGTTAGACACCCTTGCCATGACTTAGAATTATCATCTTTGGAGTAACCTTAGCGATTGATCATCCAGCTCTGACCTTATTAGACCTTTGAGTTCGTTAGTCATTCGCTTAGATTTATTGAATCTAGGGCCCAACCGAACGTAGCGACCGTCGCCGTGCAAGTCGGACCTGAGACGCCTACTATGAGTAGACTTCGAAGCGTAAGATATTCCAGACCTATAGATAAGATCTCGATCTCAACCCTCAACGAACCCTTACTTTGGCTTCCCTATCGCAGCCTAGTACATTGATGAACCCTGGTGCTAAACCTTAATCGACCCAATGATTATCTTTCCCCCTGATTTTACTATTCCCTAGTCATTGCACTTCCATGTTATGAATCGTAGGAAGCCATCGTAGCGTATTCAGGGAGTTACTTTCTTAGTCGCCCTTACATTTCAATCGTCGAACCTACTCCTTGTACTCAATTCACGTAAACTCTTCAAGTCCGCCATCTTTAACCTTGAACCTCCCCATTGCAGATCCGGGGTCTTTTAAGAAGTAATTCCGATATTTTTATTATTATTATTTTTATTGAATTCTTCGCGAAATTTTAAAATCCTTTCGAAAACTTTTACTTAGATTTTCTACACTTCAGTCGACTTAAACCCAATCTTGATTATGAAACTCTTCTAACGTAACCCTTAGTTACTATCTTATAGCAAATTTTTCATACACCTTCTGCACTTATACTTCACATAGCCTTATATAGCTACTCTATTTTCCTCATGTAATGAACTTTTTTTAAAACGTTATTTCTATTTTGCTAACTCAAAATATTATCCCCTTTTCTTAGCAACATATTTGAAAACAGTCACTCATACATACTTTTGAAATACTTTCCTAAGTTAAATAGAACTTCAAAATCTTGTGTGTCAGCCTTATAACCATCGTCTTCATATTATTATTAAAAAAAATTTCTTTTTGCAAACCGATTTCCATTTACAAAACAAGCACTACACCTCTATGTCCATATTACTCTTCACCTATTATTTGACTAATCATATTTTACGTTTTAACTTCTACCGCATGCTCGCTATTTTACGTAAGATATAACGATGTTATTGTTTTTACATATGCCTTTATCTTCTTAATTATTAACTATTCATAAGTATTTTATCTCACCCGACCGATTAACCTCTTATCCATCCAATATTCAGAACCGTCCATCATAACATTAACTCATTGCCTTATTCAACTGTGAATCCTACCCTATTACTAGGTTATCACATTAGTGCTTATCCTTGTTTGTGTCAGCTTTAGTTTAAGTATAGTGGGACCATTAGCTTGATGGTGGTGTTGTGGTGCATGTAAATAGATTTTGAGTTTGGACCCGTGTGTTCGAATCTCTATATACCACCCATGTATAAGTGTGTTTACCCTTAATATGTTGGTATAGTGTGATTATCTATTGTGTCGTATGTGCGTGTACGGTAATTTGTGATATGTATGTATATGGTCGAGTATATAGTTGTAACCGTTATATTTATACTTAGGCTAGCAATTGGCTATATCACTATAGGAATATCTGAGCGTACTAAATTTAGTATTGGTTAGTTACTATGCGTATATGTATCTGAGCCGTACTTGTTAATGGTTGTAATTGTATACTACTACAGTGATGTACATGTTAGGTGTAATGATAATAGGTGTACGTATAGTTGTGTGTGCATATTTATTGTGTGATTTATATGTTAGAATGTCTGGCGTGTACTCGTGTGTGTATATATGTATGTGGTTAGTTATAGGTGTGTATGTAAATATATATTGTATGAACAAGCTGTGTGTTTATATATAGTAGGATTGTTATAATTACCCCTATGGGATGATGTATGAGCTTGTGTATACCAGGAGGTATGCATAGCCGTATGATTGTGACTACATATATGTGGATGTATGTAATAGTGTACTAGCCCTATGTAAATTACCATGGTTGTGAATACCGGTGTGTGTATATGACTGTTCTATATAGATATGAGGTAGGCGTGTAATAGTGTGAGTATGTATATGTGTGTGAAATAAACGTATGTATAAGTATTTGAAAGTGTGTGATATATGAGTAAGTGTATGCAAATAGATGTATATAGTTTCATTATGATGTATGTATGACTGGGATAGAATGACCTTAGCGTCTAAGTCCGCTCACCCCTATGTCGGCCTATTTAGGGAAGTCTGAAGTCGGACTTAATCCTAAGGTGGGTAGATTACGTTGACCCTAATGCTAGGAGTAAGGCTTATATAAATCTCTGCATGGTGTAAAGTATTATGTGCATGTATATACGTGTAGTGATTTGTATTATAATGTGTATATAGTAATATGCGGTATGTAAAAGTGGTTATACGACTGAAGTGTAAATAGACGAAAAATGATTGTAATTATGTGCTAATGGTATGATTAAGTGACATGTAGTACTATATCCTTAAAAATTGTGAGTGTATAAGATATGATTACACATTGTGTATTAGTAATGATGTGAGTGTGGAAAGTGATAGCACACTTACAGCTAGTAAGTTGATGTGGTTGTGTAGTAAGTGTTACTAATCACCCGAGTATAATATTGGTTGGATAGTTTTTGTATGATGATATTATACTGAACGTGTTATGTTAATTTGTAATTGGTAATGTAAGTACGTGTGTAGTTATTGCTATTAGCATGGACGTTGATTAATGTTATCAGTAGTAATACTATTGGTATTGATACTAGTATTAATAATACTATTTGGATATGGCATTATAGTTAGCTATGATGTGTATGCTTTAGAAGAGGAGATGCGAGCGTTACCCTTACGACTTTCCCCGTGTCTTAGCCGATAAGATTCCGAGGACGGAATCTGTTTTAAGGTGGGTAGGATGTAACGACCGGTTTTTATCGTTACTTTTATCGGTATTTCCCTCGTGTATTATTTTTTTTCCCGTATCCGTTATTAGACGTTTTGTTCCCATACCCGTACCCACTTATATTTTTCAAAATTATCTTTTTATCATCTCAAATAATTATTCTAATGTCCCTTCATAAAAACTAGTTTTAAATTTTCACAATTCAAAATTCAAATTCGATTTTAAACTTTTTGTAGATATTTGAAAAGTGTCCTTATTAAGACCCATTTAAACCCATTGATTTGCTCTTATTTCTTAAATAAATGCCCCAAGGTTTAAATACTATTATGGCCAGATCATGACATACGCACACAACTTGCAGCATACACTCCGGTCATTTCACCCCCTCTGCTCACAGTACTGCCATCACCCAACTCTTATTATAAAATAAACCTAGCCCACGTTTTTAAACCATAAGGTTAGTTCATTCTTTCACCACCTCACAGCACACTTGTTGTGTTGGGCTAAATAATAGATAATAAAAATAAAAATAAAACCCTAAGTCTAATTCTCTTCCCCTTCACGTGTTGGCCCTTCCCTACATTATTTCCTTATAAACAAACCCTAGACTAACACATCACCCCCCTTATAGACCCCATCTCTTTATTATAAACCCCTAGTATCATAGTTTTTCTTCCCCTCAACATTTCACAGCCGCCGCCCTACCCTAGTTTTTTTTCCATGCAACGTCACCCTAGCCCGCTTCTTCTCGCCATCAACACAAACCCACAGCGATCTTCTTCTCCACGGCACAACCCACGGCCCCTCTCCGTTTGCTTCCTCCGGCCACCACCCGGATCTCCCCTCTGCGTGTAGCCCTCCGACCCCGTGGCTTGCTCCCCAGCAACCGTCGATCACCACCAACTCAGACTACCCCCTCCCTCCGATTGCAACTGTTCCGAGCCCTCACCGCCCAGAAGACAACGAACCCGCCGGCCTCCTCCCTCGTCAGCAGTCGTACAGCCGTGCCTTTCGCCTCCCTCGCCTACAGAAGCTCACCGGTGCCCCGTCCACCTCCGCTGCGGCCCCCTCCGCCATCGTCACTGCCCAACGACGCCCAGCCCCATCCTCCGCCTGCACCTCCTAGCAATCAACACCGACGTCCCTCCCCCTCCGTCACCTGTATCAGAGGTTAGCAAACATTTTAAATATTCTGTTAGGGTTATGTTGTGTAGGGTGAGAGTTAGCTCAGGGTTGATGGTCTCAATGCAAAGAAATACCGTTGTTAGATATGATATCGTTAGTTGTTAAATGGTTAGAGGTTAGCATGGTATAAACTGTGTTTTTATTATTTGAGTAGTGACATTTTTATTATAAGCTGTTGTCTTCCACTCATAAAATAGGTTAGCTTGTCATTTAGAGGTTAGCTGTAGGGTTGTTGGTTTGAATACTTTTGGTTACGCAGGATCACAAATGATGTAAGTGTTTTGCTCTCTTTTTGTGTGAACAGAGCTCCCATGCATGTAGCAAGTAATAAAAGGAACAGTAACCATGAAAATGTATGAACACTTCCCTACTTTCTTTTATTCTATAGTATTAGTAACAATGGGTATTATTGAATAGCTCTACCATATGACTTTTAAATTACTCACATCATAACTTATGATGGTACATGTTAATATCTATAACTTATAACCAATAAGTATATAATAGATAATAATGAATCAGTAAGTTAAATAAGTTTTTTTGTTGTTTCATTTTAAGCTGATGCCGAAATCCAATAACACAGAATACGCCTGCACCTCCCGTATGGACCCGTCGACACAAAAAACACCGGAAACAGGCACCGGAAACAGGCAAGTGTGCAATTAAATATGAATTTTTGAAGTTGATGATAATTACATCATTTTTACTTTAATCTGTATTTCTTGAGAACTGCACGTAAAATGACGCATGAAACTGTTTCCATGATGTTTTAGACTAAAAATGTGACATTTTGACGTGAAACTTGATATGCATCAATTTTAGACATTAGTAGAGGAAATTGTTTTCTGTAACCAGAAATCCGCCTTGACACCCCTTCAATTTTTTGTAAATGTTGTGCAATAATGAAACATTGACGACTTGAAATGAATGAACACCTTTCTTGGTCATTAGAGAGGGACATCGTGAAATCGTGCGCCTCGAAGGTAGTATCGTGATATCGTGATGTCGTGTGAGTCGACTAGGCCGGCTCGTGTTTCGGCAAACTTTTGGGTGGGGTTAGGGTTGAGCAGCCACTAGGCGTATGAAAGGTACTCTCCTCAAGAGCACCACCCGCACGCGGTGGGTTAGCGTCAATCACGGTAAGCCCCCGTGAGAGGAACGACCTTCTCATTACGACCTACATGCGTGAACCCTAGATTAGAATGCTAACACCTGACATGGAAACTTGCAACGCTAACTTTGGTCCCTTGGAAAATTGTCATGCTAATGAACTCAGAAAAATCTTAACTTTAAACTAGCAACCGTCTAGAACTGCATGTTAGGGATGCTCGTTTCTGTTTCTATGAAATTGTTAAATGTTAAATTGCTACAGTCATTTCTTTAAGATATTAAATGCTTCTTAAATTCATATCATATGCATATCTTGCCTTGGGATGCTAATCTTTCCTTGCAGACCTTGCTGACATACATTCATTGTTTGTGGTTGTATGTCAGATTCAGCGCTTGAGTACCAGGAGGACCCGTACGAGACGCCAGATTTGGAGAGTCGAGCCCTTTTTCCATCCCTACTTTGAGTTTTAGCTTTAGTACTTGTAGTAGGATTAGTGTTTTGTTGTAGTTTCTTTTGGCCATGCTGAGGCCTAGTTGTCTTATTCCTTGTACGAACAATTCTGGAAGTGCTCTTTTTAATTTAATGAAATGTTTTTTTTCTGATTGTTCTGATACGCAAATGCAAGGACCTCTTCTGTGTTTTTATCACAGACGCTTATTGGACTTGAGCTTCACCACTCCAATTCAAGCGGGCCGTGTAACGTTCTCGCTTCCGGTGTCTTTTGGGAAGCGGGGCGTTACAATATTATAAGTATAATCATATGTGTTCCATTAGTCGTTCAGTCGTTTCTATTCAATTGTATCATATTAGATGCGTACAACATGTCCATGGTATATCAAGAGTACATACAAGAGTTCCACATCATTTTACCACTTTACAATCACAATTTACAATTTTACAATACGTAAAATGGGCAATTATACTAGAATATGCTTACAGAAATAGTTAAAATTAAGCATATGAGTGTAATTAAGCATAAAATATTTTTCTAGGGCTAATGGATATTTTCATAGATTTAAAATAATAATTAGGCGTTTTCTCAATTTAAATAGCTATAAACTAAATTTTTTAAATTAAGAAATTGATTTTCTCGTTATGTTCAATGAATTGTTCATAGCAAATGACACATCTGAATTCTTTAAACACGGTGTCAAAACGAGAGTCTGAACTAGCACTACAACACATAATTTTTGGGTGTATCAGTGTTCGTGAAAAATTAATGGGACTAATTTATAAGTGAAAATAGCATAATTCGAATTTAACTTTAAAAAATTAACGCAGAAGATATACTTGACTGATTAAAACGAAACTAGTGCCAATACATTTGTTGCGTCGTTCTGGATTTTCAGTTATTTTTTGATAATTTTCTGACCAATTTATTTAGAGTTATTAATTTTTTTGGAGAAAATCTTGCTTTCTCTTTCTAGTTTCTCTCTCTACATGGGATTGCCTCAGAAAACACAGTTTTTGTGTTTTCGGGGAGGTCGGTGAGAGGTTGGTGGCTGACGGTGGCGGCCCGGGCGGTGGCGGGTGTGGCCAGACGGCGACGGAAATCACCGGAAAACTTCGGCGAAGTTGTTTTGCTTGTGTTATGTTTTGCCGACGACAGCGAGGAGTTTTGGTCGTAGGGTAGGGTCGTCGACATCAGAGGGAGTTCGTGGTAAGGTGGTGATGTGGCGGTGGCACGTCGGAGGCTGGGCTTTGCCGGAGTTGGAGAAGGAGGATGAGGAGTGGGTTTAGTTGTTGTGTTTTGAGGTTGAAGATGAAGAGGAAGATGATGGTGTTGATGGTGGTGGTGGAGAGGGGTTGAAGGAGGACCTTGTTGTTGAGTATTGGTGTTTCATACCAATGTTATTTTGATGATGATCACAACATTATGTTGTTGCTAATGACTCTCTTATTTTAGTCTCATAGTTAACATATCAAGAATATCATTTTTGGAGACTATACACTTGGTGTAAGGATGGACATCAAGTGGAGAAGGGCCAAAGCTTGGACTCAAGGGGTGCCAAAGCTTGGAGATGATAGGGAGCTTCAAGGCATCAAGATTGAAGCCATAGACTCTAAGGAAAGCAATGTAATCCATGTAATATTTCATTTATTGCTTTCTCTCTTTTTGAGTCTAGGTTTAATGTAATGCCTTGATAGATGGTCTACTCATTCATGCACATGCATTTAACCATCTTAGTGAGTCTTAGGATTATCATAGAATCCAACCTATTAGGTTCATCTTGCCCAAAGACTCAATTGGAGTCTATGGCTCTCCTACAGTCGCCTGCTGAAGGTTTTACAATCGACTGGGCGATTCCAGTCGCCTGTCGAGCCTTCTACAGTCGACTGTGATACACTGCTCAAGTCAACTTATTATTAACTCTACTTGAGCTTTTTGCATTAGTCACTACTGAAGTATTTACAGTTGCCTGTATATTTACACTCGGCTGTGAAATGGTCAACAGTTGTCTGAAAGTCGACTGATGAAGGATAAACAGTCGCCTGTCTATTTTATAGTCGACTGTATTTTGTTCATCAGTCGCATGTATGCATACTGGGAGTAAGTTGCAACTCTCTGTTTATTCCATCCCCTGTAGCAGTCCCCTGATGAAGGATATACAGTCGACTGTCTGTTTTACAGTCGACTGTGTAGTCTTCTACAGTCGACTGTCCTGGCTCAGATTATAGCTGTTAGGATATTTCTAGCCATTGAACAGTCGACTGTCAGTTGTTCATTAGTCGACTGTCAGTGACGTTTCAGCCCAAAATCTAGTCGTTACAGCTTTTTGTTTTTGGCTGTTTTATTGGTTTTTGAGAGTTCCTATAGGGTTCCTATATATATGAGAGGGCTAAGTTCATTGGATCTTCTTGATGCGATTGCAAATATTTAGAGATTGATTAAGCCACTCTCAAACTCTCTCATTTCTCTCTTAGAGCTCATTCTCTCCTTCATGCATTGAAGTCAAGCTCAAGGGAAAATCATCCAAGTGTAATTCTAGCAAATCTCATCACTTGGAGATCCTCTTCCATACATTGCATTCATTTATGAGTAAGTTCATCTCAAGGCATAGGTAAGAGTATTTGTTTTACTTTGTTATTTCATTGAAACCCTAGCTTTCTGTGTGAGAGCTAGTTACTCTCTGTATGAGAGTATAACCTTCTGGGGTTGGTTGAGATGTCTCTGTGTGAGAGTTTAAGTCTTTCTGTGTGAAACCAATGACATCTCTTTGAGGGAATCCTAAATCCTCTGTGTGAGGTCTCTATGTATGAGAGTGGGGATTTCTCTGTGTGAGAATCCAAATCCTCTGTGTGAGGTATCTCTGTGTGAGATTGTATTCACTTCTCTGTGTGAGAATTATAGTGGATATTAGTGTGGCTGGACGTACCCAAGTTTGGGGAACCAGGGTAATTATTGTGTTTGTGTTTGGATTGATTGTGTTGATTAATTCCTCTTGCACTTATTATTCCGCATTTGCAAGTTTAATTTTAATTGCATAATTTATTGCCATTACATTATTCACCACCCGCCTCTAGTGTGTTGTTGTTAGTATTGCAAGGGTAAGGTGATCCTTACACTTGTGGTGAGATGGTGGTGAGAGTGGTGATGGTCACCGGTAATGGGTTGGAGCTTGGCTTGATTGTTTTGATGGGCTGTTTGTTGGTTTGGAGTTTGAAGAAGATGGGAAGGCGATGATGTTGGTGGAGGAAGATGGTGGAGGGGAGGGTGGTCGGCCGGAGGAGGAGGAAGAGCTTGGTGGAGTTTGGCTTGCCTTTGGGTTGGTTACCTTGGCTGGGTTCTTTTTTCTACATGAAGCTGAGAGGGGGAAGGAGATACAAATAGTAAAATAAATAAATAAAATAATAGGTGGTTTAATGGGAGTATTTAATTTTGTGGTTGGATGCGATAAATTTGGATCTGACCAACAATGGAGGTGCTTTAATATGGGTGATTACGGTTAAAGTAAATAGGTTAGGGTAATTAGTAAACCAGAGATGTAACTTGTAAGAATCAAAATACATTCGGGTGTCCTGATTTTCGCGTCTGGAAAAATGTTGTCGAAAAATTCCAGAAATGTTTTCATGAGTTTGTATTGTCACGAGTATCATGTAAATGAAGTCCATTTTATATTTTGATCTACGAAATTACGAGCTTGGTCCAAAACGTCTGGGGTGTGGGTTTGCGGATTCTAGGTTGATTTGACTCCAGAAAAATTCGAATATTTTGTGCGAAGTACTAAATGACTATATAATCATGTCGTAAAAATTTGAAACCATTTTGATAATGTTTATATAGAAAAATAATTAACAAGGCTATTTCATTGATATTTATATTTTGAAAATATTATAGAAACTATTTAATAAAATTGACGACACTTAGACTTACGAATATAAATTATAACTATTTTGATTATACATAATATTTTTTATAAGTAATTTGAATTTATTTTTGATAGAATACTCTTGTCAAACCATTTTAAAATATCTTTAATATATAAAAACACGTAAAATACGTAAATACTCGTATTGACGGATACGGGCAGTCACAGTAATGGGGAGAAGTTTTTTAAAAAACTTGCATATTTTTCAAAAGGCAGAGAGATAACCATAATTTGACTATCCTTTTTAATGACAATAAAAGGAGGAGAAATGTTAGATGGCCATGCATGAATAATATGACTATGTATTTAGAGTATTTGAATTTCACTAACAAGGTGTGTTGTATAAAATGTAAGCTTTATCATATATTCATATTATTTTACATTCATATTTGTAATCATCAAAAAGGAGGAGAATGTTAGATATTATGTCATCCTATATAGTTTTGATGACTAGCAAACATGGCATCTAATATTTGAGTGTTGGAATACAAAGAATTTCATAAAAGGACTTAAAGAGATTGGTTATATAAACGAAGGCCAAAGAACCAAAGAAGCCAAGCAGGGAGCTTGAAGCATGATTTTACATCAAGGGACTTCTTTGTATTCATTTATACTTGAAGTATTTTTATTTTCCTTATCTAAGAAGGTTAAGCCCATGATAGAAGCTCACACGCACTTAGGATCACTTTAAAATCTTTTATAAATGCTTTAAAATCTTTTAAAAATGTTTTCCTAGGTTTTCAGAGTAGCTCTCCCACATATTAGTAGGTAACAGACTACCCAATGTACTGTAGTCGACTACCAGATAGGGAAAACACTCTATACCCTAAAGTAATCGACTCATGTACTGTGGGTAGTTGACTACAGCTATAAATATAGTCGACTATCCAATGTACTAAAGTTGACTACCGGCAGCTCCAACAGCCAGAAGACACAGTTCCATGATTTCTACAAAGCTGTATTATCCGTCCGTTAGAGGGGTGTTTTTGGAAAGATTTTCAAAGTTTTTTCATCCTTTGTAAGCTGATTTTTGCTGAGGGTTTGGTAGATAATTAATTGCTAAAATATTTACGAGAAAAAAATTTCAACTTCAAAACTTTTAAGCATCAAACCCTCATCAATTGGCCATGTTTTTTAAAGTCTTCAAGCTTCAAATTGGACAATCTTCTTGATCTCTATAAAAATCACTTATACCCTTTTGATATCAATATTTTTCACATATGGCATCACTCCAACTCAAGAGCTTCATTCATGACTATAGGTATTTGTAAACACTTCAATAATATTGTAAGTATTTCTCACTTGAGTTTGTGAGTGTAAATCCTTGTTGAAGGTAAGGTGTTTGTAAAATTCCTTTTGTTGGGAGGCAATGGAAAATTTCTCATTGTAGGTGAGTTTTTGTAACTATTTGTTTAAATAGTAGATTCAAAGTCCAATGGAGATTTGGGGACTGGACGTAGCCCAGGAGGGGTGAACCAGGATAAAATGTGTGTGTTTACGAGTTGTTCCATTGTCTCACTTTTACTTGCATTTTATTTTCATTGCATATCTTTATCGTTGCAAGTATTATTAGTTGATTAAGATAAAATTAGGTAACACTAATTTCATTCTTGGGAGAAATTTCTAGATTAGCTTTAAATTTTCATAAATACAATTCACCCCCTAGTGTTCTCCTTGCCATCTCAGGATCCCAACACCTAGGTCATCAGACTCTTGTCCAAGGACACTCAGGTTGATCGTAGCTCTTTTTGGGTTTGGGACGCTTGCTAGGTGGAGCGCGGTCGGCCTCCATCCTTTTGTGCGAGGCTCACGATGAGTGGGAATGCAACCGCTGGCATCTTTTGCCTCGATGTGTGCCCTGATCTGGCTTACTAGCTAAACATAGCTTGTAGGCCTTGTTTGTAGACCTTGAATTTCAGATCAGTTCCTTTCCAGAGGCCGTCTTGGAGTGCCATCTTGGCGAGGGCATTTAGACAGGCCTCAATTGTCGTGTGGACCTTTATGAAGTGGGCTAAGAATTCTTGGTGGGATCCTCGGGCCATTGTGCTATAGATGCGAGGCATTCAAGGTGCCTTTTTGCCACTCTCTAGGGCCTTGGGCGATGAAGTGGGAGATGAACTTCTTTCGTATGTCATCGCAAGAACCGACTGATTCCTTTGGAAGGTTTCTAAATCACTATCGGGCTGTCCTGACGAGGCAGCCTGAGTAGGCCCAGAATGGTTTTCTAGGTCCTTAGGGCAATAAAATCGACGTCCATCCCAAGTCAGACGGACGACGAGATCGAATTATACCGTGAAAAAATCAAATTAAACCTATATTAAGTCTAGCCCTAAAGAAACAACCCTAGCCAAGATTCCTACTATCTCAGGGTTGGGTCCGACCAACCCCTAAGGATAGATCTATCTAAATTTTGCAATTATAAACGCATGAATATTTAAACTACATACCTTTCACTTCATTTTCGAAGAATACGAAGCGTCGTTTTCAGCAACATTTCTTTGGCCCCGCGTCGCTTCTCCCACGCTGAACCGCGTCCCAAGCCGCACCTCATCCCGGTCCAAATCGCTTCTCAAACTGCACCACGTCCCGAGGCGAGCAATACCCTTGTCGCCGAGCCAACCACGTGTCGAAGAAAGTTTCACTTTGAGTGGATCCTCCGTCAAGACTTTGGATCCAATCCAAACTCTTTCGTAGATTTCCTAGAGCCCGATCAAAAGCAAGGAAAAATTTAGGGAGAAAGACAGAATATTTTCATTAAGCTCAGATCTGGGCTTGATCATGTTTAATGGAGCTACTCAGATATAGAGCTTGGGACGAGTTTCAAGGAAGGTGGTTGGCCCCTATTTATATAGCGGCTGACCCCTCCATCTTCTTCATATCCAATGTGGGACTTAAAATTGGTGTGAAAAAATCAATTAAAGTTTGCCTTTCACAAAGGCCAATGTTTAGTGAATTTTTCGTCCCTTACCGTTGACCTCCAAGAACTATGTCATACATCGTTGCGATGAGGGTGTAACGGTGAATACGTAGGGAAAACCGGCACTCCATTCCGAGTCCATTTGACCCTTCAAACAAGTGTCCAAAGATAGCCCAAAACCATGTATTTTCGTAAAACTCAACTGCCAAAGCTATAAGGGTTCGAAACCCTATGTGGCGCCCACCGGGTGGGCTCCACGTGTAGCGTCCACTGGTGTATGTAATGCGCGTGCACAGCACAGCTGGGCATGTGCCTTGCACACGCTCAGCAGGCTTGTGCAGAGTACGCGGAAGATAAAGACTATCCTGTTTGTGGGCGAGGGCATGTGCAGGCTTGTGCAGAGAAACGAGATAAACGCCCACCTAGAAGGCATGAGCATGCCCCCGGCTTGTGGGCGAGGGCATGTGCAGGCATGGCCCGCCCGGCTTACGGGCCGGGCGGCCCGAGGGTGCAGGCGCCGACTCGCAATGCCTTTAATTGGTTTATTGGGTTGTTTTGGCTCTAACTTTTAGGTTTGGAATCAGTTTTCGACGCCGTTTGAACTCGTGTTTAGACCGAGATGATCCCTTCATCTTGCCAACCCTTTCTAGGCATTTGTTATATCAAATATGCACGTAAAAATTTTACGACACATTTGATTCCCTTTGCATCATATGCACAATTCCCACATCAAATATAAAAAACCATTTGCATCAACTACAAATGAACTGAGGGCATACATCCCTCAACATCGCCCACTTGCACTCAGGATCATTTATATCGGGTCCAGAAGCTAACAGCAAGCTCTTTGCAGTTTTTTGTCTCTTGCCTATAATGCATTTTCTCCCTAATTTCTACCTATTACTTGACGAAGGTCTCACTCTGTATGAGACCCTATAGCCTGACCCTACTGCAGGTGGGGCTCGAAACCCCAGACTGTAGTGACCACAAACAGCAGGTGCCGACCCTGTTTTGGCATCATAATTATATGGTTAACTCATCGACATGAGTATCGTCGGGACCACCCCGACTGTGTCTGTGATGAATACCGCAGTTTTAGTCTCTTCATCAGAACTATGCCACTTAGTCAAGCATAGGGTATGGTCAACTGTCAACCATACTAGCTTGAACTTGGTTAGTCTCCATCGATCTTTAGTCAAATAATATTGGACTTCTTCCAATATACTCTGGCCAGATTTTTCACTAAAGATCGAACTAACACTGCGACACTAACTCCACATTGACGGGAGAGACGAATCCTCTCTTGATCATTACTCTCCTCGCATGTTTCTAGTGTCACCCAACCAAAAATCCTTTCAACGGGGCTTTCCTGAGGCTAGATCAGTGCTCTAAGTCACACCGTTCACGCACATGTTCGTACAATGACCTCAAGTCAAAATACCAACTTGCCTATCATCAATAAGAGTTATCATTGGCAGATTGGTCAATATTAACCATATGATAACTCTCATTGGGTCGTTCAGTGAACTCATTCTCCGATGAGCACATGTGTTTCGTCTTCAACTTCACCAAGTAAAACGACCATAAGATCATTTGTCACCATTACATTGTGAAGACTAAGACACAATGGTCTATCCGATATATCGATATCCATTTCTCGATACATCTACGACCATGAACATTTCTAGACTTATGCTACTATTAGTCAAGCACTTTTCCATGATCGAGATCTCTATCTTGATACATGTTTGTCCTTGCATTAAGTCTCAGGACTTTACTTGAGTTTTAATGATGACTTCATTATTATTAACTTAGGTAAATTCTTACCAAACAGATTACTGTTATTTCGAATAAGATGTTTGTACATATACATATGGATAAATTACCGCGAGGGCATACCTACCTCGCTACATCTCCCACTTGCACTCAGGCCCATTTTTCCCGGTATCTCATACCACATTTACACATAAGTCTTTCTAGACTTGATGTGGTAGGGCCTTCGTGAGTGGATCTGCTAAACCATCTACTGTATAGACTTAATGGGTTCTATGTTTCTGCTTGATCACAAATTTGAATCTCATCCAAATCGTTTCTTAGTACTCTTGGAATCCATAAAATTTGTCTTGCCTGGATCTCATCCAGATTCTTGTCCTCTACGAGCATAATCCATAATAGTCACTGGTTATCAGGATGGTTCATACTTGTTTCTGATAAAGTGTCAAACTCTTTGACCACTTTGTAAAAACATATGTTCCAGCTCCTTGATGCCTAACATGCCTTTTATTTGCTCACACTGACCTTGGAAACTCTATAAGTTTATTCTTCTAAATAATATTTAGAAGACAGATATATATTCCAGTTTTCGTGGACATCATGAGCATTTACATGGATCTGATCAGAATAGATCTGTACACAGCTGTTGGCAAGAAAATTTCATCACAATCCGTTTATAAGAGTTCGGATGATAACCATTCTCAACCAGCATAAATTGTACTTCACTATTTTCTATCTGCACTAATCTTCTGTCTCGAATATTCACTTGCAGACAAAGAAAACACTTTCCTTGGGCATGTAAACTAAAGTCCATACTTTATTTACGTGCACGGACCTTTTTCGGATTGCATCAAGCCATTTCTTCCTGTAATACCCAGTATCTATATATACGTGTATATGTACGTATTTTTGGGATGCATGTATACGTATAATGTTTGGTGATCCGAACATATTTTTTCTTTAATTTTTGTGAAGTCAAAATTATTTTTAACAAGTTTCAAACCATCTTTTAGATTTGATAAATAGAGAAAATATGGCTTAAATACTGGTGTATTGGATCAGTATCAAGTATTAATGCATGTATTTTTATTTATTTAAAAATTAAAATCCTAATTTGTCATGCCATGCCACCTCTTGATCCAAGGTGTCATTTGGAGATTAACTTTCACCTAACCCATTCATAGTTGTCATTAGGAGAATGACTCACACCTAACTCCAAGCTAGGTGGCATAGGAGAGGGAATTAAGGGATGAATCATCCTTGAGATGAGATTTAAAAGGATAAAATTTTCGGAAAAAGAAAAGAAAAAGAAGAAAAACATTGCTCTCTCATCCTCCCTCTCCTCTCCCCCAATTCTGTCCAAAATTTCATCCTCCACTTTTTCCCTTTGCACCACTACTTCCACCACCAAAAGACACTCTCCCTTCATCTACCACAACCCCCTTTACTTTCTAAACAAATTTCACCACATTTCCTCATCAAAAATCCACCCTTTTACTCAATCTTTTGGGAGTTTGGAAGCTTTGGAGGAAAGGAAGGAATCCTGGAAGAAAGCTTGAAGTTCTTCAAGGAAATAAGAAGGGCCAACGACCATTTGAAGGACTTGTTGAGGCAGGTTCCTATCTCCTTAGTAGGATCTAATTTTAGAACTAAAGGTTTAATTCTAAGATAGCATGCTATAGAAGATGTTGTGTAGAAAGTTTGCTATGATAGTCAAGCTAGGATCTATGTCATGATGCTTATAATTCTTGTTAGCTTCTATGTTATTTACATGTTAGTATGTAGGGGTTGCTACATTTTAGTGAAGATGTTATTATCTTGTTTAATTCACAACTAAAAACTAAAATGATTAGTAGTTAAAAATTAATTAATGATTAGTGGTTGCATCTTTGGTGTTGCTGGAAATTGGGACTGAATGTCCTGCTCTTTGTTAAGTTTAGATCTCTTAATATAGAACTGTTAAGAGACAAAAAATTTTATGGCTAACAGATTGGACCATTATCTCTAACTTTCATGCTGAGCACTTTTGTTAATTCAGATTGTAATTAGGGGTAAAAAGTCACTCTTTGCAATATGTCTGATTTTTATTCAGTCTGGATACAGTTTGACAAAACAGATATAATTCACTGCACACTCTATAGAAATTAGTTTTCTTGGTCTCGTTGTAAGGTTAACAACCTGTTCTACAACTTTCCCCAAGGGCATATTTTCGAGATTCTAACTGAAACATAACTTAAAATAGCAATTGTTACAGCCCACAGAATATGTCTGAAAAACAGTTTTGATAGGTCTCACCAAATAATTCACATTAAATCACCTAGTTCATATCTCTACATGGAATTTTATATGTGAATTCAACACTACAATATCTACAACTTCCAATGGGAGTAAAAATTATGTTGAGTTTAAAGGTTTGGAGAAAACAGCCTCTGAAGCTGATTGTCTTGTTGTTTCCAGAAAACCTATGCTACGCATATTATGCTTTATTCTTTAAAACAATGGCTAGATTATGTTAGTAGAACTTTTGATGTGATTATGTTGGTAGCACCATGCTTAAGGAGTTTAATACCATGCTTGGAACTTAAATTATGTTTCATACAATTTTCTTAAAAATATGCTCATGTTAATAGTCATGCTACAGTTTTATGCCACATGTAATGTTCATTTCATGTTGTTAAATGTGGAGAAAATGATAGTAGTTTATTCTGTGCATTAATGTACTAATGATAGAGATGTAGTATTTTGGTGTTCCTCTTTACGAAATTGTTGATGTGATGTTCATTTAAACACGATATCGGAGAATTGATGAAAGACTGAAAAGATGTAAAAGCGATAATGAGACAGTAGAAATGAATGTAATAATGAAACCATTCCATCAATTAAGAGTGAGCACCTGAGTGTAATAACCTGGGATATCTCGGTCTACCTTGAGGTAGGTGAGTGTTCTAGATTTTGGGTTTGGGGGAAACGCGGGTAACTTTTAGGAGCTAAGTAGCAGTTATGATAGATTTCTCACTCGCTTGTCACTCCCGTAAGGGGGAGTTGACTAGAGTTAGAGAGGCTGGTGGTGTACTCGTGATGCACCATGTGGTAATTGATGGTTTTCTTCGTTTGCCCCATGAAAACCTGAGATTTGTCTCACTCCCGTAAGGGGAAGTTACGAGAGGCCCCTACAGTGCCCGTGTCGCTGGTTGAGGTACCACTTTTCACACACCCTGGGTGAAGTCTGGTTCCTTAGCGTCCTACCGTTTACTCGGGTTTCCAAATAATCACTAAGCGTTTAATTTTAACTAACTTAATCTGTAATTATGGTCTTGTACTTTTGTTCTTTAGCTTTTACTTCCAGCACATGTATGATATGATTCTTTACTTTTATGCATTACTTATGTGGGTGTTGTGTCACCTGAAGCTAGATGACTAGTTAGAAGGACCGGTTCTAAAACTGGATCCTAATAGCGATGTTAGGAGTTCCTACTGGGTCACGCATTGACGTGCCCTTCTTTGTGGTTTTCAGGAGTAGGACTAGAGCAGCCAGTGCGGGTCCCGACACCAGAGATTGTTCCCAGTTCAGAGGTAGAGCCTTTGGGCAACTTCACCCAGTTGGACTTTCCAGGGGTAGATTAGCAGGTGTGTTGTACTGGGTGTGGACACCTTTTTGTACTTTTTGGGTTGGGCTTTCTCTTTTTGTTGTACCCCCCACTTTTGTACTTCTTGTACAGATGGTGTATATAAAGGATAGCATTGTATTAACAAAATGAATGTTTGTACTTTTGTTTAATTCTATGTGTCATTTATGCGATGGAACTTTACTTGTACTTCCCAGCACGTGCGCAGTGACCTGCACATTTCTTTCACTCTCTTTCTTTCTCTTTTTCTACGTAAGACTCGCCGATCTAGGAATACTTGGGAAGAATTTGTACTTCTCAGGTATCCTGTGGAGCGGGTCGTTACATTTGGTTACCGATGCAGGTCTCCGTACAGAGGCGTGCGTAAGGATAGTACGAGTAATACTCCATAGGGGTAGTTATGTCCTAGAGTGGGTAGATAACCAGCCTTAAGCTAAATCCCTAGTATTAGAAATCCATATGTGCAGAGCTTCCTGTGGGTAAGCATGGGAAGTCATTTGTATATATACATATATGTATGGGTGGTTATGTGTTTGCATAAATATATAAGTATTGTAGGTATATTGGCATGTATCCTCATAGGTGTGCATCCATAGCGATATCTGTATGTAAGCTACATTATAGATACTTGTATGACTACTTGTGTGTATCCTTATAATTCATAATATAAGTATTCGTATAGTAACGAACTATGAGGTATATGTATAGAAATGTTGTTTGTGTGGATTAAGGAGTAGATAGTATATGATGTGTGAAGCTATGTGTAAGGCATGCTATCTGTGTAATAAAATAATGTGTGTAGTATATAGATATGTACTAATATATCCCTTATCTACATTTGAGTGTATATGGATTACTTTACGATTGTATATAGAGTTGTAAGTATAGATACTGAATTATATATTTAAGTGATGTAAGGAGATATATTTGTATATGGATATCTAATGGATGTATATATATATGAAGTATCTATGAATATAAATATTGGTGTATAGTCATAACCCGTGCCCGAGGGCACGGTTCATTTAAGATTTTCCCCCGCGAAATCTTTGTTCCCAAAAAATTATTTCCACAACAAAAATTTAAAAGAACAACAAATTAATTAGCGTAAAAATATTTAGCGACACGGGCACCTTCGGCACGGAACAACAAATTGAGCACGGGCGCCTTCGGTGTGGAACTACAAATTTGGCTCGTAACAACTAAGTAGCGTAGAACAACATTACGTACGGGCGCCTTAGGCGTGAAACAACAAATTAGCGTAAAAAAATTAGCAGGCACCTTCGGCACGAAACAACAAATTAGTGTAAAAAAAAATTTAGCGGGCACCTTCGACAACCCCAGTTAGACATCCCTCAAATGTAATATTATAGGCGCCCACAGGACAAACCCAGTTAGACATCCCTCAAATGTAATATAGAATTTCTCCCATACTATCATGATGGGAGTTTGTTTTTCAATTAGGAGCTTTGTAAGCTTGCTTACTTTCAAAAAAAGGTTTTAAATAAAAGCACAGATGGTGAACATTAATTCTCCTCATTCTTAGATGGGTTTGTGTAATTTGTTTCAAAAAAGGTTTTAAATAAAAGCACAGATGATGAACATTAATTATTATGGTGAACATTAATTCCGGGGCTTCGTCTTGAATTGGGCCCACATGATTTAGCCCAGACCCAGCAAAATAAGGCCCACATGATTTTGCCCCGTACCCAGTAAAATGAGCGAAACCCTAAATGCTAACAGGTTTCTTCTTTTATACCGGCGATATGATCTTGCGTTAAAAAGACATGCATGTTGTAGACAGACATGCATGTTGCAGATATCCACTAATGTGCACAAGCTTGCGCCCATGGAATACAAAAAAAGAAATAGTAAATGGGCATAACAAAGGATTGTGCATGAAAGGAAAAATATAAGAAATCCAGCATGAGTTAAGTAATTAAGACTGCAATTTCGTGTCTCTATGATAAAAGTAGGATCTAGGCCACACATCACATGGACATAGCAAATATTAGAACTAATAGCTGCTTACAAATTTTCAATAACACAATACATTCATAAAAACTTTTAAAAAACATCAACATGCTAAACTGAAACAGAATGCCAAAAGAACTCAAAAGTTCTTTTATCCTAAACATCTTATTACTACTAAAAATTGGAAGACTTGCCCTTAGCAACCACTGCACCAAAATTAACATTTTGAGTAACCGAAACATTCAAAACCCAAATGTAAATGCCCCCAACCAATATCCTTCCAGGCCAAAATATGAAAATGCTTCAACAAAATCTTGATGAATTTTTCATAACATGCCATAAATTTATATAAGTGATGTTACATAAACAATGTTTCTCTCACTAAAAGAACAGCATCTTCAAGGCCCTTCAGCTGCTTGTATAGCTCAAAATCACAACACTTCAACAGGGCAACAAACAAATGCTTGACACCGGCTAAGCACTGCAACATGATATTCTTAGTCTATACAGATTCTGCCCATCAACAAAAGCAATACCTGTAGTTTTACATAAAACCCTATAAGCACCAACATACATTTAAAAATAATAATAAATTCACCACTAATGCCGCTCGATATTACCTTTTAACCATTTACAGCTCTTCTAATAACCCAAGCTAAAAAGCAAGGCATCAAAGTGCGGCCTGAAATAGTATCTGGAACACAAAGATAACATTATTCATTGAGATTTAGTTCATCCTAAAAATTTTAACCCATATATGTCATTGTAAAGCATTGTAAAGCATCTATATATGTCATTGTAAAGCATCTATATATGTCATAAAACCAATAATCTATATGATTAAAAATCACATGTAACTTGGGTCATTTTTCGAATCTGTTGCAATTTTTCGACCATATGATATTTTAGAATCTGTTACAACGTCTACAACTTAAAACTGTAACTTAAAATTTTAACCCATACAACTTCTGTAACCCATACAATCTATAACCCATCCAATAATCCATAAGATATTTTAGAAGAGAAAAAGCACATGAGACACAAAGCAACTCTACCTGCAGAATCTCTCCTTAAAAATCATAAAAATATTCACTATAAATGAATCCCTCAGATGGATCAACAATAGATGATTCAGTTTTCCCACCAAACTCTTAGAAACAACTTGTCCTTCAAATTTATTTTAATTTGGAAGATAAAAGTGATATGGTTGGCCAATCCATTATTCTGACAGTTGCTTACACTACAAAGTGGCCTAATGGAGTAAAATATTGATATATGCCCCCACACAATTTGTGTGCCATGTCATTAACCTCTACCATGGAATACTACGACACATCATTTTATGGAGGCGTGGAGAATACTCGGCCTTGAGCATATTAAATTTCTCTAAAAACAACTAATCATAGTATTATTTACTCAGCATTATGTTAATCTAAATACATAGAAATCATGTGAAGAACGACAAAGCATCTCTAACAGAAAAATAATCAACTTCATAAACCTTCTGGCACGGTCATTAACTGTTCACCCAATGTTTACCACTGAATCCTCTGGAGAAACAAAAAAAACTATAGGCTAAAGTACCAAACAAATTCATAACAGAAAATAATGTGTCACAACAGATATTTGATGCTTATTGTATATATGAACATTAGGGTGATAGTGTTGGCCAATTCCTCAATATGACTACATCTTATGCAGTAGATCGGCAACTTGAAGCCAGTCCATATATGCCCATCACACAAATTGTGTGCCACGATATTAACTTCTCCCGTGGAATACCATGCCACCTCATTTCTTTAGGAGGAAGCGATCGGCATTGTGCATATAATTTAGCATAGGCATAAAATCACTAAAAGCATGTACAAAGTAACATCAAAATGTTAAGCAACTCTCTCACAAACAACCGTAAGAATATATCACTTCCAAAGAGCTTGTTGTAAATATATATAGAATTCTGGAAGAAAAATTTGTTGCATCCCTTTAACAAAATACTTTATAAAATTTGTTCTGGAAATAAAATTCTGGAAGTATGCTGTCAAAATTCTGAAAGTAAAATTCTGTAACCCAATCCTGGACATCATGGAAAATCTGGAAGTAAAATTAAAAAATTTGTTCTCATGGCTAATACAATTTGTTCTCAAAAATTTGTTCTCATGTGTGAATATTCAAAAAATCTGTAACCCAATCGTTTATAAGATTTGTTCTCATGGGCGAACAACTTTATTGCATAATCAAACTGAACACCTCAAAGATCAATGATGAACACATTGATTGAACAAAGGCATGGGAAATTGGAAAAATGTTGCAACTTTAGAATGATAACATGGAAAGGAGTAGGACCCAACACACAAAATCCCAAAGCCAAGGCCATTAGAGAAGAAATAATAAATACCATGCTCGGGAATTTCTCAAAATAGAAGAAGAAGAAGAATGTAATTTACCTTTTTTGTTCACTCAAAAACTTGCATTTGTTGTTGAGGATGTAATTTCGGTTTATGGTGTGTTGTTTCCTTGTTGAGAGGTGGACTTGGATGCTGATTGCTCACTGGCCTCACTCCTACTGATCTTGTTGTCCTCGCCCTTATTGATGTTGCTGTCATTCTGCTCTTGTTCTTTGATATCCTCTAAGTACATCTCTTCGACCATCGGCTTCCAGAGACAAACTCGTACATTAATGAACCAGTTCGACACCTGCAATATTAAAATTGGCCATTGTCAGAGATGTTAAAAATTGGAAATTACTATTTACACCGAATAGTACCGGTGTAGGTGATGATGGGGGTACAAAAATGGATAAAAGACAAAGGAGAGAGGTTATGATTTGATTTATGATCTGATATTAATTTCCATTTTAGTAAAATTCTCTTCCATGCACCGAAGGGAGACCGGTGTATATAGTTCTCATCTAAAATTTCAGAAGTAACGGACAGAAATGTGCATTAATGATGGGACGTATTCTTATTTCTCTTAAACCAAACACACCCGTAAAGTTAGGAGTAAGTAAGAGAAATGAATAAAAGTATTTATTTTAATTTTGGATTCATGGCTAAAAGTAATTGTTAATTTTGATTTAAAATTAATATCATGTAAAACACACATAATATTTGGATAATCATTTTATCATACGAATGTTTTCCCACACTGCAAAGCTAGGATTTGGCGATGATTATCTGACGGCTGTGATTATTTCCTACCATGGACGCTACTTCAATGCAGCTCTTCATAAACAATGCTCATTTTCAGATTTCAGATAACTGATCAATTTACATGAAACTTATACTATTATCCTAAAATTCTTTCAAAGATTACCCAAAATGCGATCCCAAATTTCCTTAAGTAAAGCTTTATTAATAAAATTATGGACAACAAAGAGGGAAAAGAAAATCTTACCTCGACCTCCTCCTCTCCAAGGGATCGAATGAAAATACCAGACATGAGTTGACTATTCACAAAATTCAAAAACCAGACAGTTACCTTCACTTTGGTCTTTAAATCCTCTAACAATGCATGCAAGAGTCCATGACCTTCTTGTTGCTGATGCTTTAGCCCCACCTTTTAATTCACCATTGCGATGTTGCATACTGAAGGAATATTATTAGTAACTGGAAAAAGGTATGAGTTTAAGTAAACATATTCACTTGTGAAGTAACTCCACCTAAACTTGTATGCAGGCATAATAGCAATTTTTTTAAAATTGCAAACAGATATTTGGAAGAAACTACTTATAATATTTACATTTGCAAAGTTAAAAATAAGAAGTGACATGCATGGTTATATGCACTTGCTAGCACATGTTACAGGCTATATGACACATCGTTCAGGGGCCTATAAGAATGAAGCTTAACAGCAATGCCAAACAATGAGACACCCATCCTTAATATACCATTTCCTAAGCAAACACTGATCAACTCCAAGATTCAAGTTACCACCATAAGAGTATAACACTCATCCCAATTAACCAACAATACTTCAGTCCCCAAAAATTCCCAAACCAACCACTTGTCAAAGCCACTTCCCTTCGTTTTATGTCTTGTAAGAATTAAGCTTAATATACCCTTTTATGGCTAGTGGACCCAATAAAGAAACTCAAGAACAAAATTGAGAAGATGCTAATGATTAAAAAACAAAAACATGTTCTCTCCTTTTCAAATCAGCTTCCTGCTTCCCAGGAAGCAAGCTCCTTCTCCTTCCTCTTTGAGTCCTGCTCATACCAAGTAAACAATCAATCATTGTAACGAATGAAATTAAAAATAAATTTACAATGTGAACCGCATACATTCACCGATCCGAGAGGTATA
>JAULAV010007458.1:0-19342 GCA_030789695.1 Scilla litardierei | reverse complement strand
CTGTCTAGCCTTGAGCGGCTTGGCACCCGATCTATTACCTCGGGTGCCACCTTTACGGCAGTAGTCCTCTCTATTGACAGGGATTCATGGTTATCAGGCAGGAACTGATATAATGGAGCCGGTGCAAGGCAGAAGCGATGTGTATTCAAACGGAAAGTAAATGCCCATGAGGTGCACGTATATCTGTCCAGCCTTGAGCGGCTTGGCACCCGATCTATTACCTCAGGCTCCACCTTTACGGCAGTAGTCCTCTCTATTGACAGGGATTCATGGTTATCAGGCGGGAACTGATATAATGGGGCCGGTGCAAGGCAGAAGAGATGTGTATTCAAACGAAAAGTAAATGCCCATGAGGTGCACGTATATCTGTCCAGCCTTGAGTGGCTTGGCACCCGATCTATTACCTCGAGCTCCACCTTTACGGCAGTAGTCCTCTTTATTGACATGGATTCATGGTTATCAGGCGGGAACTGATATAATGGAGCCGGTGCAAGGAAGAAGCGATGTGTATTCAAACGGAAAGTAAATGCCTATGAGGTGCACGTATATCTGTCCAGCCTTGAGCGGCTTGGCACCCGATCTATTACCTCGGGCTCCACCTTTATGGTAGTAGTCCTCTCTATTGACAATGATTCATGGTTATCAGGCGGGAACTGATATAATGGAGCCGGTGCAAGGCAGAAGCGATGTTTATTCAAACGGAAAGTATATGCCCATGAGGTGCACGTATATCTGTCCAGCCTTGAGCAGCTTGGCACTCGATCTATTACCTCAGGCTCCACCTTTACGGCAGTAGTCCTCTCTATTGACAGGGATTCATGGTTATCAGGCGAGAACTGATATAATGGAGCCGGGGCAAGGAAGAAGCGATGTGTATTCAAACAAAAAGTAAATGCTCCTGAGGTGCACGTATATCTGTCCAGCCTTGAGTGGCTTGGCACCCAATCTATTACCTCGGGCTCCACCTTTACGGCAGTAGTCATATCTATTGACATGGATTCAGGGTTATCAGGCGGGAACTGATATAATGGAGCCGGTGCAAGGAAGAAGCGTTGTGTATTCAAACGGAAGTAAATGCCCATGAGGTGCACGTATATCTATCCAGCCTTGAGCGGCTTGGCACCCGATCTATTACCTCGGGTGCCACCTTTACGGCAGTAGTCCTCTCTATTGATAGGGATTCATTGTTATCAGGCTGGAACTGATATAATGGAGTCGGTGCAAGGCAGACACGATGAGTATTCTAACGGAAAGTAAATGCCCATGAGGTGCACGTATATCTGTCCAGCCTTGAGCGGCTTGGCACCTGATCTATTACCTCATGCTCCACATTTACGGCAGTAGTCCTCTCTATTGACATGGATTCATGGTTATCAGGCGGGAACTGATATAATGGAGCTGGTGCAAAGCAGAAGCGATGTGTATACAAACGGAAAGTAAATGCCCATAAGGTGCACGTATATATGTCCAGCCTTGAACGGCTTGGCACCCGATCTATTACCTTGGGCTCCACCATTACGGTAGTAGTCCTCTCTATTGACAGGGATTCATGGTTATCAGGCGGGAACTAATATAATGGAGCTGGTGCAAGGCAGAAGCGATGTGTATTCAAACGGAAGTAAATGCCCATGAGGTGCACGTATATCTATCCAGCCTTGACCGGCTTGGCACCCGATCTATTACCTCGGGCGCCACCTTTATGGTAGTAGTTCTCTCTATTGACAGGGATTCATGGTTATCAGGCGGGAACTGATATAATGGAGCCGGTGCATGGCAGAAGCGATGTGTATTCAAACGGAAAGTAAATGCCCATGAGGTACATGTATATGTGTCCAGCCTTGAGCCGCTTGGCACCCGATCTATTACCTCGGGCTCCACCTTTACGGCAGTAGTCCTCTCTATTGACAAGGATTCATGGTTATCAGACGGGAACTGATATAATGGAGCCGGTGCAAGGCAGAAGCGATGTGTATTCAAACGGAAAGTAAATGCCCATGAGGTGCACGTATATCTGTCTAGCCTTGAGCGGCTTGGCACCCGATCTATTACCTCGGGCTCCACCTTTACGGCAGTAGTCCTCTCTATTGACCTTTACGACAGTAGTCCTCTCTATTGACAGAGATTCATGGTTATCAGGCGGGAACAGATATAATGGAGCCAGTGCAAGGCAGAAGCGATGTGTATTCAAACGGAAAGTAAGCGCCCATGAGGTGCACATATATCTGTCCAGCCTTGAGCGGCTTGGCACCCGATCTATTACATCAGGCTCCTCCTTTACGGCAGTAGTCCTCTCTATTGCCAAGGATTCATGGTTATCAGACGGGAACTGATATAATGGAGCCGGTGCAAGGTAGAAGCGATGTGTATTCAAACGGAAAGTAAATGCCCATGAGGTGCACATATATCTGTCCAGCCTTGAGCGGCTTGGCACCTGATATATTACCGCAGGCTCCACCTTTACGGCAGTAGTTCTCTCTATTGACAGGGATTCATGGTTATCAGGCGGGAACTGATATAATGGAGCCGGTGCAAGGCAGAAGCGATGTGTATACAAACAGAAAGTAAATGCCCATGAGGTGCACATATATCTGTCCAGCCTTGAGTGGCTTGGCACCTGATCTATTACCTCGGGCTCCACATTTACGGCAGTAGTCCTCTCTATTGACAGGGATTCATGGTTATCAGGCGGGAACTGAAATAATGGAGCCGGTGCAAGGCAGAAGCGATGTGTATACAAACGGAAAGTAAATGCCCATGAGGTGCACGTATATATGTCCAGCCTTGAGCGGCTTGGCACCCGATCTATTACCTCAGGATCCACCATTACGGCAGTAGTCCTCTCTATTGACATGGATTCATGGTTATCAGGCGGGAACTAATATAATGGAGCTGGTGCAAGGCAGAAGCGATGTGTATTCAAACGGAAGTAAATGCCCATGAGGTGCACGTATATATGTCCAGCCTTGAGCAGCTTGGCACCCGATCTATTACCTCGGGCTCCACCATTACGGCAGTAGTCCTCTATATTGACAGGGATTCATGGTTATCAGGCGGGAAGTAATATAATGGAGCTGGTGCAAGGCAGAAGCGATGTGTATTCAAACGGAAGTAAATGCCCATGAGATGCACGTATATCTATCCAGCCTTGACTGGCTTGGCACCTGATCTATTACCTCGGGCGCCACCTTTACGGCAGTAGTCCTCTCTATTGACAGGGATTCATGGTTATCAGGTGGGAACTGATATAATGAAGCTGGTGCAAGGCAGAAGCGATGTGTATTCAAACAGAAAGTAAATGCCCATGAGGTGCACATATATCTGTCTAGCCTTGAGCGGCTTGGCACCCGATCTATTACCTCGGGCTTCACCTTTACGGCAGTAGTCCTCTCTATTGACAGGGATTCATGGTTATCAGGCGGGAACAGATATAATGGAGCCGGTGCAAGACAGAAGCGATGTGTATTCAAACGGAAAGTAAATTCCCATGAGGTGCACGTATATCTGTCCAGCCTTGAGCGGCTTGGCACCCGATCAATTACCTCAGGCTCCTCCTTTACGGCAGTAGTCCTCTCTATTGACATGGATTCATGGTTATCAGGCGGGAACTGAAATAATGGAGCCGGTGCAAGGCAGAAGCGATGTGTATTCAAACGGAAAGTAAATGCCCATGAGGTGCACGTATATCTGTCCAGCCTTGAGCGGCTTGGCACCCGATCAATTACCTCAGGCTCCTCCTTTATGGCAGTAGTCCTCTCTATTGACAGGGATTCATGGTTATCAGGCGGGAACTGATATAATGGAGGTGGTGCAAGGCAGAAGCGATCTGTATACAAACGGAAAGTAAATGCCCATGAGGTGCACGTATATATGTCCAGCCTTGAGTGGCTTGGCACCCGATCTATTACCTCGGGCTCCACCATTACGGCAGTAGTCCTCTCTATTGACAGGGATTCATGGTTATCAGGCGGGAACTAATATAATGGAGCTGGTGCAAGGCAGAAGCGATGTGTATTAAAACGCAAGTAAATGCCCATGAGGTGCACGTATATCTATCCAACCTTGACCGGCTTGGCACCTGATCTATTACCTCAGGCGCCACCTTTACGGTAGTAGTCCTCTCTATTGACATGGATTCATGGTTATCAGGCGGGAACAGATATAATTGAGCCGGTGCAAGGCAGAAGCGATGTGTATTCAAACGGAAAGTAAATGCCCATGAGGTGCACGTATATCTGTCCAGCC
This sequence comes from Scilla litardierei, assembly GCA_030789695.1. Lineage (NCBI taxonomy): Eukaryota > Viridiplantae > Streptophyta > Magnoliopsida > Asparagales > Asparagaceae > Scilla > Scilla litardierei. Next base: position 15,100 of record JAULAV010007458.1, on the reverse strand, counting down.
TTAACCAGCTTGGCACCCGATCAATTACCTCAGGCTCCTCCTTTACGGCAGTAGTCCTCTCTATTGACAGGGATTCATGGTTATCAGGCGGGAACTGATATAATGGAGCCGGTACAAGGCAGAAGCGATGTGTATTCAAACAGAAAGTAAATGCCCATGAGGTGCACGTATATCTGTGCAGCCTTGAGTGGCTTAGCACCCGATATATTACCTCAGGCTCCACCTTTACGGCAGTAGTCCTCTCTATTGACATTGATTCATGGTTATCAGGCGGGAACTGATATAATGGAGCCGGTGCAAGGCAGAAGCGAAGTGTATTCAAACGAAAAGTAAATGCCCATGAGGTGCACGTATATCTGTCCAGCCTTGAGTGGCTTAACACCCGATCTATTACCTCGGGCTCCACCTTTACGGTAGTAGTCCTCTCTATTGACAGGGATTCATGATTATCAGGCGGGAACTGATATAATGGAGCCGGTGCAAGGCAGAAGCGATGTGTATTCAAACGGAAAGTAAATGCCCATGAAGTGCACGTATATCTGTCCAGCCTTGAGCGGCTTGGCACCCGATCTATTACCTCGGGCTCCACCATTATGGCAGTAGTCCTCTCTATTGACAGGGATTCATGGTTATCAGGCGAGAACTAATATAATGGAGCCGGTGCAAGGCAGAAGAGATGTGTATTCAAACAGAAAGTAAATGCCCATAAGGTGCACGTATATCTGTCCGGCCTTGAGCGCCTTGGCACCCGATCTATTACCTCGGGCTCCACCTTTACGGCAGTAGTCCTCTCTATTGACAGGGATTCATGGTTATCAGGCGGGAACTGATATAATTGAGCCGGTGCATGGCAGAAGCGATGTGTATTCAAACTGAAAGTAAATGCCCATGAGGTGCACGTATATCTGTCCAGCCTTGAGCGGCTTGGAACCCGATCTATTACCTCGGGCTCCACATTTACGGCAGTAGTCCTCCCTATTGACAGGGATTCATGGTTATCAGGCGGGAACTGATATAATGGAGCCGGTGCAAGGCAGAAGAGATGTGTATTCAAATGGAAAGTAAATGCCTATGAGGTGCACATATATCTGTCCAGCCTTGAGCGGCTTGGCACCCGATCTATTACCTCGGGCTCAACCTTTACGGCAATAGTCCTCTCTATTGACAGGGATTCATGGTTATCAGGCGGGAACTGATATAATGGAGCCGGTGCAAGGCAGAAGCGATGTGTATTCGAACAGAAAGTAAATGCCCATGAGGTGCACGTATATCTGTCTAGCCTTGAGCGGCTTGTCGGCCGATCTATTACATCGGGCTCCACTTTTACGGTAGTAGTCCTCTCTATTGACAGGGATTCCTGGTTATCAGGCGGGAACTGATATAATGGAGCCGGTGCAAGGCAGAAGCGATGTGTATTCAAACGGAAATTAAATGCACATGAGGTGCACGTATATCTGTCCAGCCTTGAGCGGCTTGGCACCCGATCTATTACCTCGGGCTCCACCTTTACGGTAGTAGTCCTCTCAAATGACAGGGATTCATGATTATCAGGCGGGAACTGATATAATGGAGCCGGTGCAAGGCAGAAGCGATGTGTATTCAAACGGAAAGTAAATGCCCATGTGGTGCACGTATATCTGTCCAGCCTTGAGTGGCTTGGCACCCGATCTATTACCTCAGGCTCCACCTTTACGGCAGTAGTCCTCTCTATTGACAGGGATTCATGGTTATCAAGCGGAAACTGATATAATGGAGCCGGTGCAAGGCACAAGCGATGTGTATTCAAACGGTAGTGATCGTCAAGGTAATTGGTGCAGTCAAGAGAAAGGGCTTTCTCCTCTCTTCCAAGAGAGTCTTCAACACACAACACACTTCTCCTTCAAGTTCTACTTCAAGGCATATGGGATTGTAAGTGTTGCTTTCATAATTTCATAACTTTCGTTATTTGGTTTTGTGCTAGGTTTGCGAGAGCGGTTTGCTTACTCCCAAGTTGTAGGAGTGAAGTACATCGATTGTATTCAATTTCACGTGTAGGGTTGCTACAAGTGGGTTTAAAGGCAACCTCAAGTTAGGGTTCTAACTTGAGTATCCGGAGGTATCCGGGTGGAAGGGACGTAGGATAACCGGGAACAAGGCGGGAAGTTACTTGGGTAATCCGAACCCTTGAAACAAAATTACGTTTGCATTTGTTTCTTATTTGGGTTTAATTTTAATTCCGCACTATATTTGTTGATCATATATGTGTGAATTTTGTGATATGGTCTCCATGTATGCTATATTCTATATGTGTTGTGATTTGAGACGTTAGTTTTCCTTCGTGTATCTCAATGTTGATATTGGACTTTCATTCCTCATATCACCTAAGTTTATAATATGGTTTTATGATTTTTTGGATTATATATATATTTAGACTCTTATTTGGCACGATTGTTGTTATTTTACTCCCGCCTTTTGGATAATGACATAGGCGGATCGAAATAAACAAACAGAATCATAATGAATGTGCTAGGTATAGTCTAATAAACAGACATACAAAAACTGGATGTAGGTTGCTACACTGTTTTTTAATACATCGGAGGTTGCTACATTGACTCTCCAAATTTGGATGGCCCTAAAGCAAACCGGCAAAATGATACCAGTTTTGCAGGGCGGTTGATGGAGGGAAAACACCATATTTGGCGTGTTGTTGCAGTGTGGTTGGAGATGATATAACCGGCCAACTTCCACTTAGACTTGTATGGAGTCGTCGAATATAACTTAATTAGACGTTAACTAAATATGGGAAAAAATACCTAATTAAATGTCACATCATCTACCATATTTAGTTAAAATATCCCCTACCAACTAGATTCAATGGGGTTGGATAGTGGGGTGTCAAGAATATATTGTGGGGCCCGCTAAACAATATGTGTACCTTCACGTTCGAATGTTGTTAACTGGTCAATTTGCAGTAGGTTTCGCGTCGTTCCGCTGTGCTGCGTTGAAAAATTCTATCTTTTTCCCTCTGTGGGCTCCACTTTCATGTGTTACTATTAATAAGACGAAAAGCGATGGTACGTAGAGATGGATGAGGTGGATGAGGTGAGAGGTTGGGGGGACCACGAACAAGAATTCGACCGGTCATCTACTAATCCATCTGCCGAATTTGCTGGTACTTTGTTTGCGAAAATTTTTTCTCGTAAGCGCCATATCAGCGAATATTTGTATCCATTGTGACAAGTAAAACATTTTAGTCGTTTAATATATCTCCTCACACAACTGTATACATTAATGCCATTTGTACGCGATGAGGAAAATTCGTATAATAAATCCAAATATTCGACCGCGCACAACTATCCCTCATTTACGCATATACGGCGCATGACTAAATTATATTTGCTCACCGCGCACAACGGTTCAAATTTTGCCCCGTTTTGCGCGCTCAGTAATTAATCCTCCGTTTATTTATACTTGTAATAACAAACGGAAGAGCGAGAGAGTCAAGAATCAAGATGGCCACCCATAATGCCGGACCCGGCAAAAAATTTGAGTTGCCGCCAAACTCGAAGTATTAATGTAGCAGACCGCAAAAAACCCTGCGAAGACTCCAGAAAACCCCGCCAAGTGTCCGGTCAAGTGGGAGATATTTATCCCGCCAAATTTGGGGATATATCACCATTCGCCTTAATTTGTGCCTTCACTACAGATATGGCTGAGAAATCGTGTCAGTGGGACGAAGAAACTTTGCAAGGCCAGTCTTCAGAGGGAAGAAGAGACGGTGACGTAGATGTTAACCATTCCCTTCATGACAGGGGGGATGTGCGGCCGCAGTTGCCTGAGACTCCTCTAAGTGATACATGGCCATGGGGAGGTCTCGTTCCGGCAGGCTATGTCCCCCCGGTGTACGAGGGGGCATTGCTGTTGAATCCGCCCACTGACGTTCCATCGGGAGGTATTAGGGGGAACCGTCACCGACCCTTCTTCCCCGTCTGGGACGGTGAGTCTGCATTGTGACCGGTGCCCCGTTTACGGTATGGGCGCGGTGTCGTTTTACCGCAAGTGCACGGTTAGTGTAGGGTGCGGGTATATCGAACACAGGGAGGTGGATGGCTTGAGTGGCTACTAGCCTCGCCTAGGTTGCGTGCTAGCTACGCGGATGATATGGGTGAAATGTAGAAATAAAAGAAAGAAATGAAAACGACACGAAATGAATCCCCGCTAACACGGGCTAGAGCACTCATGACACTTGGCATTTGACTTGATCCAGGGTGAGACATTGCCCCAAAAGGTGGTACCTAGCGTCCATGGCCCGATATTCCGGTCGGTGCCAAGCACGCTAGGCCTACCCGGTTCCGGACGGTGGGCACTCCCGTGTCCATAAACACCTTCCGCAACCGGGAGCATTAAGGCCACAATGATATCTCCCAACACTTCGTCCAAGCCGCTCCCGCGCGCGAGGACTCGATGTCTACGCTGGGGGCGTGAGCTATGGCTAGGGAGTCAACCGCCAAGTTTATTCCCCCTTGGCCCGACGGTCAAAGGCGGTCTTTTTCCCGCCGATGACAATGAAACACCCCCGCGTAACCCTAATGGCCAAATAGGTCAAATGTGATTTCTAGCAATACATCGAAGCGGATCTTGACAGGACAAGAACCGGACCCCAATCCCCAACACATCTAGTGTGTTGCCGTACGAATTGGACCCAGATTGCTAGAAATCCCCATTGACACATTTCATCGAACACGTGCCATGCAACCAAGTCTAATGTAAATTCCCAAGCAACAATCCTACCCTAACCCGTATTAGGGTTCATCAATACTACTCCATGATGAAAAACATATAAACAAACAACACAAAACACACACAAACATTCATCATGAAGCAAAAGAAATACAACACAAAAAATGGAGAACAAGAGAAAGAAATACTTATCTTGGGTTTGAATCTTCAATCCAATACAAGATTTATTGCAATATAAAAGCTAATCTAATCTAATCTAAACTTACAAGAAAAAGGGGCAAAAAGCCCTAGAAAAACTGAGGAAGAAGTGCCCTCCATCGTGCCCCAAAACCCTATTTATAAACCCCTCAAAAACCCTCTTGGGTCGGGTTCAAAACTGTCGAAAAAGGCCCACCCGATCGGGTGAAAAGTCACCCGATCGGGTGGAATAAACAGAGAGCTCAGATACGCAGAAACAGATCTCACCCGGTCGGTTGACAAGTCAACCGATCGGTTGAAGTGAAATTCCAGACTGCAGCCAGTTTCAGCACATACCCGCGCTTAGAAAATTCCAGAAAAATCTAGAAAAATCGGATTTGGGCATGCGACCTATCGTTGGAAAGCTAACGACGATGCCGACGCTAGAAAAATAAGAGATCACCCACAATCCTTCTGGAATGGTAGAAGATCTTCAATGAATGAGCAGCGGTGCACGAAAGCGGAAGAAAAGGCCACCCGATCGGTTGAAACATCAACCGATCGGGTGAGCCGCTTGTTGCTTTGGCCGTCGCCTTCGGTGAGCTTTCACCCGATCACAAGAACCGGTCGGTTGAGTTCTTGGGGTGACCGGTTGGATCTTGGAGCCGTCGGGTGAAGCGATCGGTTGGACGCCCGTGTCTTCAGCTCTTCAACATCAGCTACAGATGAACCGATCGGGTGAGAGTCACCCGATCGGTTGGCGTTTTGCTTCGAGAAAACAGAGAACAGCCCCCGCTGAACCGGTCTGCGAACCGGTCGGGTGACTTCTTTGTGAGCTGCGGCAGAGACCGGGTGGTGCACGCGTGCATCACCCGATCGGTTGGAGCTGACCAACCGACCGGGTGAGGGGCTGAAAGATGAATTCTTTGGCGTTTGACCTCCTGGATCACGCGTGACTCCTCCCGTTGCTCTGGGGACACATGATATCATCGTTTCGCGTCCCAAATGCCAGCAAACTCCTGCAAAACACAGAAAATATGGAAAAGTGAAAGAAAACAAGAAAATACAAGAAAACACGAGAGAACGAATAAAAGACGGCGGTAAAATACGGAAAAACACGGAAGAAAACGTGCGCAAATATATGAAATATAAACGCATGTCAAAATCCCCCAAGCTGAACCCTTCCTCGTCCTCGAGGAAGACGAGCGAGAGTAGGAGCTCGGAGGGAGAAAATAGAGAGAAAGAGAGAAAAAGAAAACTCTATATCCTAGATCACCCGTTAGGGCCAACAAAATCAAAAATGACACACCAAGCAAGCAGACGCCAAATCATATCACTAAACCAAGGAATACGAGTCCAGACAAGTGCCATGGGCCCACGCGGTGAAGCGCGAGTGAGTGCGGTCGTGTGCTAGCAGACGGTGTCACTATCTACGATGTGCAATAAAGCTCCATATACACGTACCCAAAGAAAGACCCAAATATCGATTCGATTCGAATAAAGCGGTGAATATATAGCTCAAGCATGCATGAGAATAGAGCAAGAATCGAAACATATCATGCGTCATGGACTCCACAACTAGGGTTAAGGAAATCACCACACTATAGCCTAGATAATAGCCAAAAAGTTCCTAAGCCAAGTGTTTTCGAAAACGATGGGGGTTGAGAAGATGTGGAGTAGAACACTCGGTGCAAATTCTCGCCTTCCCCTTATTCACGGCAAGTAGGAAAATATTCACACTGGGATTTTTTTTGGGTTTTGGGTATTTGTATTTTTTTCTTTTCTTTTCATTTCTCATCTTTTTGGGTTTTTCTTTTCTTTTCTCCCTTTTTTTTGGATTTTTGGGAATTGGGATATTTACATGTGTACTCTCCCAAGTGGGAGAACGGTACACGACGAGGGGATTTGCACCAAGTAAAACAAAAAAGAAATCGGAATCTAAACACTTGGGCAAAGGAAACTATTCTCGCTAATTAGAGCATGGGCTAAATGGGTTATCCTAATCCTTAATTGTGGAATCCCGACACATGCGAAATGAAGTATACGATATATATAGCATGCATATAGAAGCAGACATTAGAAGCAAATACCGCATATTCAATATCGAAGCATGATAATCTAGGGGTCATTCCAGGACAGGTATATAACGTAAAATCACAAAGTAGAAGCACACCAAACAGCTAGGCACGACGCACGACTCACAAAAAGCTAAGTGGACCCGCGATGCATGAAATGCAAGAGGACTCGATATCCTAGGGTTAGTGAATGTGATTATCGAAGCTGTGCAAGGTGCGCGTGTGATTTTCGCGGCAATTCATCATAGGGGGTCATCTCTAGGAGAGAGAGAGAGAGAGAACAAAAGATGAGAAGAAAAAGAAAAACACGATGGAAAACGACTCAAAAACGAAGAAAAACGACACAAATGACGCACAAAGTGCGACTCCCCCAAGCTGGAACTTGCATTGTCCCCAATGCAATAGTAGTGAATACGGGAGGGCAATGAAAATGGGGGGGAGTTACGCACCGACACAAAAAATGAAAAACACAAGAAAAACATGAACGAAATTAAAAAAAATAAAGAAAAAGAAACACTCAAATAAAAGATGTAAAACACGACGAAGGACTCAAAGACACAAACACCCGACAACTACACACGAAAACATGCACACAAAAGTCGATTTCCCCCAAGCTGAACATGACAATGCTAGCAAAATGATATGATCAATGTGATGCAGAAATATGCTAGGGGGAAAATCGGAAAAGAAAGAAATCAGAATGCAGGAGAGACAGTGCTCGTTCTCCTCGGAAGAGGATGGGGGTGAAATGATAGAAGGGCACGACATGAAGGGTTATTAAGATGCAAAAGCAAATCCTAGATACGCTCCTCTCGCTAATGAGAGGAGACGAGATTATTCAAATCTAAACTAGAAAGCGGTAAATTTTTACACTACTGGATTAGGATACACCTGAGCATAGGCGGATCTAAGATCTGAAGTGGGGCAGGTAGCTGCTCTAACTGCTCCTTCTGTGGCTCTGCCAGAAGCGATGTACCACGTGTGCCAATGGACCCAAGCAATGCACCTCCAAGCATCCCTCGTAGGTGTCCACCTGTGACCTGCAAAGGACGAGGTGCATTAGTCCATGGCAAGAAATTATTTCCCAAAATAAATGTATCCCAGAGATAGTCGTCAACATGAGATGGAAAAATAATAACAGGGTGACGAATACTCCCTGAGAATGGGTCGCTATCCTCTGTACTAGCGATGACAAAATCCTCGCTCTCTATGAGAAGTGGCTCTCCAGGTGGTGACACACCGCAGCATACCTCAAGGGAAGTCGGTCCTGTGTCCTGTGAGAGATATGGTGTGTCAAATATATATGAGTCTAAGGAAATATGACGTGAAAAGCGAGGCTCAAATGTGGAGTGAGAGTGAGTATGAAAATCTCCCTGAATATGGGCAATATGCTCAAGTAGATGCTCAGCCGCAGAAGAAGTGGAGCGTGACGGTAGAGGTAGATGTGGCTCGGTCTCCATGAAGTGGACGATCGTATCCAAGCCCTCATGCACATCCTCCTCGACGATATGCTCATGCTTCTCCATCTGCTCGATGTCCTGAATGACATCCTCATGGTTGACCACCGACCAAGGAGGAAGCTGTGACAGAGATGGCTGTGGGGGTGGATATGGAGCGGACCCCTCGTATGTGGTCGTGGTGTCGTCGTCCTCACGCACATCCTCCTCGCCGGTATGCATAAGCTATGTGGTCTCCACGGTGCTCTCATAGGACTCATATGGGGTTTCCAAATAGAGATGACAAGTCTCTCCCACAGATCCTAGAGACATCTCCCCATCCTCACTATCATCATCAAAAAATGCTTCGTCATCCAAGTGGTAATGATGGAAAAATGGGGGGGGCGGCATGAGATGTGTCTATTATGGCCGACGGCATGGTAGTCTCAACCATGAAAGTAGGTATATCCTCTCCTTCATCCCCTCTCTTTGGCGTAGTCTCGGTAATTGGTGACATCACGTTTTGTAAGAATTGGCCTTGATTAAACAAGGCACCTTCAAGGAGAGATACGAGACTTGATTCTTCTTGTGGTGGTGGAGGGATATAAGGCTGAGGAAATGGATGGGAGGTGTTTGGGTTATGGTTGTGGGAAAATGTATGGCCTTGGTGTGGGGGGAGGCTCTCAAGGCAATCATAATACACGTGCCCCGCCATCCCACAAGTCTCACAAACCAAAAATGAATAGGGATTGTAGCCTCTCATCTGAGCATCGAAATTTGATCTCCACATGGTTACACCAAAGATACCTGGACAACAAAAATAAGAAAACTAGAGAGGAGCGTCAATAGCACAAGAAAATAACAAAAAGATAATATAACAGTGGGGGAAAAATTTCTTGGTTATTGAATATATTTTTTTTATATAAAAAGAAAAAGAAATTTTTGTGTTTTTATGCGTAGACTAACGAACCCAAGCTAAGCTAATATCAAACCGAACGCCTCCCCGGCAATGGCGCCAAAAACTTGACAGGCGCCCCGTTTACGGTATGGGCGCGGTGTCCTTTTACCGCAAGTGCACGGTTAGTGTAGGGTGCGGGTATATCGAACACAGGGAGGTGGATGGCTTGAGTGGCTACTAGCCTCGCCTAGGTCGCGTGCTAGCTACGCGGATGATATGGGTGAAATGTAGAAATAAAAGAAAGAAATGAAAACGACACGAAATGAATCCCCGCTAACACGGGCTAGAGCACTCATGACACTTGGCATTTGACTTGATCCAGGGTGAGACATTGCCCCAAAAGGTGGTACCTAGCGTCCATGGCCCGATATTCCGGTCGGTGCCAAGCACGCTAGGCCTACCCGGTTCCGGACGGTGGGCACTCCCCGTGTCCATAAACACCTTCCGCAACCGGGAGCATTAAGGCCACAATGATATCTCCCAACACTTCGTCCAAGCCGCTCCCGCGCGCGAGGACTCGATGTCTACGCTGGGGGCGTGAGCTATGGCTAGGGAGTCAACCGCCAAGTTTATTCCCCCTTGGCCCGACGGTCAAAGGCGGTCTTTTTCCCGCCGGATGACAATGAAACACCCCCGCGTAACCCTAATGGCCAAATAGGTCAAATGTGATTTCTAGCAATACATCGAAGCGGATCTTGACAGGACAAGAACCGGACCCCAATCCCCAACACATCTAGTGTGTTGCCGTACGAATTGGACCCAGATTGCTAGAAATCCCCATTGACACATTTCATCGAACACGTGCCATGCAACCAAGTCTAATGTAAATTCCCAAGCAACAATCCTACCCTAACCCGTATTAGGGTTCATCAATACTACTCCATGATGAAAAACATATAAACAAACAACACAAAACACACACAAACATTCATCATGAAGCAAAAGAAATACAACACAAAAAATGGAGAACAAGAGAAAGAAATACTTATCTTGGGTTTGAATCTTCAATCCCAATACAAGATTTATTGCAATATAAAAGCTAATCTAATCTAATCTAAACTTACAAGAAAAAGGGGCAAAAAGCCCTAGAAAAACTGAGGAAGAAGTGCCCTCCATCGTGCCCCAAAACCCTATTTATAAACCCCTCAAAAACCCTCTTGGGTCGGGTTCAAAACTGTCGAAAAAGGCCCACCCGATCGGGTGAAAAGTCACCCGATCGGGTGGAATAAACAGAGAGCTCAGATACGCAGAAACAGATCTCACCCGGTCGGTTGACAAGTCAACCGATCGGTTGAAGTGAAATTCCAGACTGCAGCCAGTTTCAGCACATACCCGCGCTTAGAAAATTCCAGAAAAATCTAGAAAAAATCGGATTTGGGCATGCGACCTATCGTTGGAAAGCTAACGACGATGCCGACGCTAGAAAAATAAGAGATCACCCACAATCCTTCTGGAATGGTAGAAGATCTTCAATGAATGAGCAGCGGTGCACGAAAGCGGAAGAAAAGGCCACCCGATCGGTTGAAACATCAACCGATCGAGTGAGCCGCTTGTTGCTTTGGCCGTCGCCTTCGGTGAGCTTTCACCCGATCACAAGAACCGGTCAGTTGAGTTCTTGGGGTGACCGGTTGGATCTTGGAGCCGTCGGGTGAAGCGATCGGTTGGACGCCCGTGTCTTCAGCTCTTCAACATCAGCTACAGATGAACCGATCGGGTGAGAGTCACCCGATCGGTTGGCGTTTTGCTTCGAGAAAACAGAGAACAGCCCCCGCTGAACCGGTCTGCGAACCGGTCGGGTGACTTCTTTGTGAGCTGCGGCAGAGACCGGGTGGTGCACGCGTGCATCACCCGATCGGTTGGAGCTGACCAACCGACCGGGTGAGGGGCTGAAAGATGAATTCTTTGGCGTTTGACCTCCTGGATCACGCGTGACTCCTCCCGTTGCTCTGGGGACACATGATATCATCGTTTCGCGTCCCAAATGCCAGCAAACTCCTGCAAAACACAGAAAATATGGAAAAGTGAAAGAAAACAAGAAAATACAAGAAAACACGAGAGAACGAATAAAAGACGGCGGTAAAATACGGAAAAACACGGAAGAAAACGTGCGCAAATATATGAAATATAAACGCACGTCACATTGGTGGATAGGGGGTGGCCAGTCGGCTGGTGGAGAACTCCATCCTTCCCACTGACCAAAGTGTCCTGGGTCAAATTGACATTGAAAGGCTCGCTAACTCAGTCGTTTATGGCAGTTACCAGGTTAACTAATAATGTCGTCTCTTTGTGCTGTTGCCTTACTCTTACTGTCTTACTTATCCATGATTCCCTGCAGACATCATTGGTCGGGGCGGAATTGCGTCGCCGAGTGGTGCAATTGTTGATTGCCGAGCGGAAAAAGGCGGTTTCATTCGAATCTCAACTTAAGGATTTGAAGGAGCAGCTGATGAAAGAGAGGGACCGCAGAACTCAGGAAGAGTGGGAGGTTGCGAAAGCTAAAGATCGGGCGGCCTCTATGTCAGCGGTTCGGAAGAGCTCCGAAGAGCGATGGTACGTAGAGAAGAGCAGTCTCATGGCTCGTATAGCCGAGTTGGAGAGAAACTCGCTTCCTCCAAACTCGATTGAAGATGTGAGGTATGAGGTTGAGGCGAGGAAGCGTCAGCGATCTGGTCGGGAGTCCGGTGGAGGATCGGCCCAAACGTAGGATGGTTTGGCTACCAACGCGCCCTCCAGCGAGGCGTCTGTGTGAATCGTGGCATCTTAGTACACCAAATGTTTTTTATATTTTGAGAGGTGAACATGTGATGGTTTATGCGTTAGTAATGAACCCCGAACATTCAATTGGCAATGAACACCGTCTGGTGCAGTCTTTTACCGCTTGTTTGTATTAATATCTGTTTGCCAACCATTAGCGATCTTCGTACACCGATTGCTTAATTTCTTATGGCTATTAAAACTATTAGCATACATCCATCACAGAAATGGACATGGATGGTGTGAAATATCGAAGTTGCCTGGGAATATACTTAGTGCACGTGAACTGTGTTGGAATTGAGCTTAGCATCACAGTGTACCCGATATACAATTTTTTCTCATTGCTCACACCGGTCCCACCTTTTACCTGATGTGTATGGATGAATCTGATTTGTCAGTGTGTTTCATTGGAGTCATTTTCTATAGCATTCACATAGCATCTACATGCATCGAGATTGTTACGTATAGAGTTTTCTCTTAAACGAACTTGGGATATTGGACTTATGCCATAAATTCAAGTAGACCATCGTCAAGGAGACAAAGATTCAAGAATACGCAGAGGTGGAAATCACTTCATGCAACATAAATAACACATTTAATGCAGTATACGATCTTCAACATCAATAACATAACAAAGCACACAATTATGAGTCCAACTCTTAGCATTCTCCTTTATGGCCGTTGTGCGCGGTGAGCAAATTTTTAATGCTGTAACATAAATTGCTCAAAGCGCATAACGGGCAAAATTATGCCAGTCGTGCGAATTTAGCAACTGTATCCCATAACATAAATGTTCAACGCACACAACAAGCAAAGACATGATGGCGCGTTGAGTTCCCGTTGTGCAGAAATCCCATAAATTTTGTACAAAAATCCCAAAAATTTCAGTATTTTCTTTCATTATAAACTCAGACACTACATTTGCACAAAATAATACATTCAATCATCTGATGATACGATAAGTACAGATGGAAATTTGCCTACATCTTTACAGATTAATGTCTCGAATTGTCGCATCCTCTCTTCAAGGCCTTCCTCACATCCTTTGGCCGCAGGCAGGCGGTTAGCCTTCCAATGCATTATTACCGGTGGCACCGGGCTTCTATCTTTAAGTTGAATCTTTACAAAGTTATTATTATTTACAAAACCTATGGTGAAGGGACCACGTTTCGTACCTTGGTCTGGTCCTGATCTTAACGGAAAAAATGAAAGACATTGTGTCATTGACAGCAGATGTATTACACAGTTATAACGACTTGAGATCATATGTCCAACTTCAGGAAATGTCATCCAATATTACATCGGGGGGTGGTCACCCATATAGTTAATTAACACTTACTGTTCTTGTGCACTTTCCTCACCCATCACCTTTGAATACACATCATAGTGGTCACGCAGCTCTTCAAGCAACTCTTTTCTGACCACCTTCCACTTCTCCTCTCCCATCCCTAGATGTGAAGATATAGCCCTGTAACCACAGTTCCCATCTGGGTTCACATCTGTGACATTCGATATATATTTGAAGATTGCAGCGGGGAATTGATCAAGCTAAGGTATGCCTCCTTGAACGGCTCTAGCGTCCTTAGCTTCATAATTTGCTGCTGCAAATGAAGCTGTAGCAGAAACCAAAGTCATACTGCCAGAAGTCGCGGATTTGACAGTTGGTTTCTTTCTAGCAAGTTGAGGAGGAATTGGTGGGGCAGACGTATTTTTGATCCTTTGGGACCGTCTCGGCTGGACACGGCCGACGCTTTCTTGTTTCGATGAGACTTCAGTTGGAATTTGAGCAGAGCAACTAGCCGCATCGGCTAAGACATGATCAAAATGAGCAGGATCAATGGGGATGGCTGTATCTTCATTTGTCAAATTATTATCCCTTTTTCTTCTTCCATTGAACACGACATTAACTTGCAGCTCTGTAATCAGATTTGTCGCCGGGGTAGCTAGCTCCTTCAACTTAATTAACAACTCCTGCTTCATCGGCCCATCAAGTTGAGCATAGAGCTTGTGTATGCGCTTAAATTCATCATGTATAAGCCCATCTTCTTCAGACATCAATTCCGTCTTAGCCTCCATGTCTAGCTGCTTCCAATGAGCATTTACGGCATCTAAGGGAATGGGGCGATTTTCCCTTATGAATTCACCAATCTCATTGGCACATGGTACACCATAAATCATTCTTACTAGACAATCACCTGTGCATTGGTCCGTTGCCATAGGGTCAGATTTATCAGCTTCCACAGACATTATCTTCAACGCCGCAGCGGCTGTAAATCCTATCAGCTCCCTGAACAAGAACACATGCACATTATGTTGCAACATGATCTTAGATTTCTCGAATGATGCCTTGATCTCGATATGCTGCCCCTCTAATGATTCATGTATGGTTGGCCAAGAAGCGGATAAACTGAAGGCCGATGAACCCAAAGCCTTTTTAAGCTTAGAATGTTCAGTCTGGGCTCTTTTGGTCTGCGCTCTGTTGGTACTGACATTTCCAAAGTGCAGATTGCCATCTGTCCATACAGAAATAAACTTCTCCTTGTACTTGTCCAGCCAAGATGTCTTCACATAGCTCACGACCCTTGTGTAATCTTTGTACTCTGTCTCCAATGCCTTCAGTTTAGCAACATACTCCTCCTCCTTACGTGCCCCCACCAATAAATTCCTGCTAGAGATGAAACCTAACCATTTTTCTTGATCTTCAAAAGAGGGCTGGCAATTTTTGGCAATATTTTTGGATATGTGCATTCTACATAATTGGTGCACCGCAAGGGGAAATTCATGGACAATGGAATTCATAAGTGCTGGCTCCAGTGCTGTCAAAATTACACGTGGCATCCTGTATCCATGTAGCAAAGAGCTCAACTTCTCCAAGGCCCACAAGTAGTTCTCCTCACGTACGACCTCCGTGTAACAAAATGCAGCTGCGAATTGAATATCTGTGGACGTCACCCCATACATCTCCATCAATGGTGGCCTGT
>JAULAV010007457.1:0-31041 GCA_030789695.1 Scilla litardierei | reverse complement strand
TCCCATTTTAAAACCTAAATCCAAAAGAAAATTCTTTAAACGGTCATACCAAGCTCGAGGAGCTTGTCTCAAACCGTAAAGTGCTTTCTTAAGTTTAAAAACTTGATTTGGAAATTTTTCATTTATAAAACCCGTAGGTTGAGAAACATAAACTTCCTCAACAACATCTCCGTTTAAAAACGCACTTTTAACATCCATTTGAAATAATTTAAAATCCTTATGGCATGCAAAAGATAATAATAATCTAATTGATTCTAATCTAGCTACCGGAGCAAAGGATTCTTCGAAATCGATACCTTCCTCTTGTCGATAGTCTTGAGCTACTAACCGAGCTTTGTTCCGGACGACGACTTGGTTTTCGTCGGTCTTGTTCTTGAAGATCCACTTTGTCCCTATGACGGTGTGGTTCTTCGATGGCAATGGAACAAGCTCCCAAACCCCATTCCTCTCGAATTGAATGAGTTCATCTTCCATAGCAAGGATCCAAGCGCTATCTTCGCATGCTTCATTAACATTCTTTGGCTCTATCAAGGAGGCAAAGGCACAATGAGCGAAGTGGTTGACTTGAGATCTCGTCTTAACACTATCATGGATATTGCCAATGACTTGCTCATGAGGATGGTCACGAACGGTATGAAGCCGTTTGGGAATTCCTTGATCACTAGGAACATTCTCAAAAACTTCATTAGTAGGGTTAGTCTCAATAGAATCAATAGAATTATTAGAATTAGAATTACCAATTGAATCACATAAGACATCCATAGAGTCATCATCATTAGTAATTCTAGTTGGAACAAATCCTTCATTAAATGAAACATGAAGCGATTCCTCGATCGTTGAGGTTCGTTTGTTGTATATCCGGTAGGCTTTGCTACGTGAGGAATACCTAACAAAAATCCCCTCATCGGATCTTGGATCGAATTTGTCCAAACTACTATACGTGTTCTTAATAAAACATTTTGAACCAAAAACACGAAAATGTTTAACTTGAGGCAACCTACCAAACAACAATTCATAACAAGTTTGTTTAGTGCCGGGCCTCAAAAGTATTCTATTAAACACATAGCAAGCGGTGTGTACCGCTTCCGCCCAAAATTGATGGCCAAGTTGGCTATCATCAAGCATAGTGCGAGCACAATCCACTAGCGTCCTATTCTTTCTCTCAACAACACCATTTTGAGGAGGTGCGCGAGGGAATGAAAAGGTGTGTGTAATACCAACTTCATCACAAAATGTCTCAAAAGACTCATTCTCAAGTTCCCCTCCATGATCACTACGAATAGTGACAATGGTGGTTCCGATGAGATTTTGTACTTTCTTAACAAAACTTGTGAAGTTTTCAAAAGCTTCATTTTTATTACTTAATGAAAATACCCAAGTAAACCTAGAAAAGTCATCAACGATGACAAGTCCATATCTAGCATTACCTAATGAAGCAACTCTAGTTGGCCCAAATAAATCTAGATGTAATAGCTCTAGAGGCCGCTTAGAAGAAATGCTTTTCTTATGTTTAAATGAATATTTTGGAAGCTTGCCTCGTTGACACGAGTCACAAAAGCTTTTCTTTTGAAAGACAATCTTAGGGAAGCCTCTAAAAGAATTTAACTTGGAAAGTTTAAATAGTGTTCCAAAGTTCACATGACCAAAACGTCGATGCCATAAGTGTTGCTCACTTGTGTTGGCAATGAGACATTGTTCATGTGATCTTGGAAGATCTAGGATGTATATATCCTTATGGCGTGTGCCGGAAAACAATAATTCATTATTATCTTTTCTTAAAATATGGCACATTCCTTTCGCAAAGCTAACTTTGTAACCTTTGTCACAAAGTAGGCTTATTGAAATGAGATTGTGGTTTAATCCTTTAACAAGGTAAACATCACTTATTAGGGGTTTAGAAGGATTACCCACTTTACCAACACCTATAATGGTTCCACTCTCGTTGCCTCCAAAGACTACCCGGTTCCCATTTGCGATGGGCACCACTCCGGAGAGCAATTGAGCGTCACCCGTCATGTGTTTTGAACACCGCTATCGAGTATCCAATTCCCCTTGGAGCTAAATTTAAATTTGTTGCTCCGTTTCTTTTTCTTTTCCTTAAGTACCTAAAGATAGAAAATATCGTATCATGGTACCCAAGGTCATTGGGTCCAAATGATTAGACCTTTGGAAGCCAAGTACAATTGGACTTAGACTTCCCCACATAATTACTACTATGCACAACATTCGAAAAGTAAGCATTCATGTAAACTTGTTTTTCATCCATGCTTGTGTCCTTTGGGCTCCAAATTGTGAATATTTTGGGAGCCCTCATCCTATTGGGTGCATGCATGCGTTGTTGATTTCTACGTGATGCATGACGTGGATAGGCATAAGGAACATGATGGAATGGTGCATGTGGATAATTATTCATACGATGATGTGGGTGTACATATGCATGCGGAGGAACACGTGCGTGAGGGTGTCTCCCATGGTGTGCACATGCCCGTGAACGTGTAGCATAGAAATCATCATATGTGTGAGCCGGTGGAGTAGGACGTGTGTTCCTACGTGGCATGGTATTGGTGTACATGTAGGCATGACCCTTCTTTGGAGGTCCACCCAAAGTGGGTTTCTTTCCGAAAGAGGGTGTGAACGAGGTGGAAGCACCATTGGTAGATGAACTACCAATAGAGTGTTTGCTACCACTCGTTGAGTCACCGGAAGTTGGCCTAACAAAAGTAGTGGCCGCTTTGGATGAAGTTCTCATCGTATACCCCAAACCAATGTGGTGATTGGCCGGAAGTAAGTCACTTAGGATTTTATCCAAATGGTCCTTACCCTTATTGAATTTATTAATTCGACCTAATGTGCTCTCATATTTCTCGGTGAGAGAACGCATAGAAGCATCCAAAGTGGATACTTGCGATGTGAGCACATAAACACGAGATTTAAGATTTTCATTCTCAATACTCAAAGTCGAGTTTTGAGAAGTCAAATCCGCTATCTTGTGTTCTTCCGGATCCTCAATGCTAACATGTTCAAGTTGAGTCTTGAGATTAACAATCTCATTCTTCAACCCTTCAACAACGGTGTCGTTGTTGGTGATGATAGTTTTAGGCGAGGTTTGGATGCTAGCTAAGTCATCTTTTACTTTAGTATACCTATTTACTAATTTAGTATACTTAGACCACAATTGAGAATTAGCATTCCTAAGGTCATCCATTGTTACCTCATCGCCTTCGTTGTCTCTATCATCGGAGGAAGATCCTTGTTCATTTTCCTCTCTAGCCATGAAGCACATGTGTACTTGCTCCACTTGCTCATCATCCGACTCTCCGCTAGAGGAATCATCGGAGTCGGTGAATGTTCCGACAAGCCCCTTTTTGTTCCCTTTCTTGAACTTCTTGGACTTGTCGTACTTTGGCGCCTTCCACTTTTCCTTTTGCTTGTTTAGAGGACACTCCGCTTTCATGTGTCCTGGCTTATTGCATTTAAAGCACAAAGAAGAGGAGGCGTTAGAAGAATTAAACTTCGATTTGTTTTTGAAATTACCTTTCCGGAAGAACCGGTTGAACTTCTTGGCCATGAGTGCCATGGACTCCAAGTCCAACTCGTCTTCCGAGTTTTCATCATCGGTCGATGTGGATGTGGATGGAGCGGCCTTGAAAGCAATAGCCTCCTTCTTTGGCTCGTCTTGCTTTAGGTAGGACTTCATCTTGTCCTGCAACTTCAACTTGCTATCTTTGCGTACCTCGTATGACATTAAGGTACCCATTAGTTGAACAACGGTATAAGTTTTCATGTCATTACCTTCCTAGATTGCGAAGGTCTATTTCTCCCAACAAGAAGGAAGTCCATCGATTATCTTCGAGACTTTCTCCTTTTGAGTGTAGGTTTTACCAAGAGCCTCCAACTCGTTTGTGATGTCGACGAAACGAGCATAGTACTCCTTCATCTTCTCACCCTGTAGCATATGAAACAACTCGTAATCTTTATTAACTACAACGAGTTTAGAGTCTCTTACCCTACTTGTCATTTCATGCAATATGAGGAGAGAATTCCATATTTGATATGCACTCTTACATGTGCATATCTTGTTGAAGTCCTCGGGCACCAAGGCACATTGCAAGGCGTTCATTGCATTGGCATTGCTTACCTCCACGGCGACCTCCGCGGGAGTCCACTTCTCAAAATCTCCTTCGACGGGCTCGACGTACTCCTTCATTGTGGTCCTCCATAGTGAAGTACTCCGGAGGAAAGTTTCCATCCGGCATTTCCAGTACCCGTAGTTGGTACCATTGAAGAAGGGAGGCCTCGTTGAGGAGTGTCCTTCCATTACCGAAGACGCTCCTTCACGATTCTTGAAGGTGCTATAGTCGGAAGGTGGACGAACGGTTTTGTTGTCGTTGGCAGACATAGTTGTAGACTTGGCTCTGATACCAAATGTAATGCCCTGCTAAGCTACTGCACAAGTACTAGAGGGGGGTGAATAGTACTTTAAAATAATTAAGAGGCTAATTCCTAATTACCTTGCAAACTCTACCAATTAATGCGGAAATGCGGAATAGTAAATAATCGACAACAAATAAGACAATCGCAAACAAGCAATATTACTGGGTTCGGATCCACCCAAGTCTCCCCGACTTGTTCTCGGTGATCCTACGTCCCAACCACCCGGATCACTTCCAGATACTTGAGTTAGAAACCCTAACTCAAGATTTCCACTATGAAATACTTATGAAAAACCTTCACAAGTCAAATCATACACAAAAGAAACTTGTGACTCCCACAACCCGGGATCACAAACACACTCTCACAACCGAGAGTGAAACTTACAATATCAAAGTAAATGAAATAAAGATTCTTACCGACAAAATCCTATGCCTTGAGTAAAACTTACGATTTAGGGCAAAACGGATTTTGGGGAAGATGAAGAGGCACCAAACCCTAGCTCCAAGATGAAGATCAGCAATGGAGATCTTTGAGGTTGATGGTGACCTAGGATCAAGCACTTGGCTTGGAAGGCTCACAATCAATGAATCTCTCTTTTGAAATAAGAGTGAGAAGAGATTCAAGATTGGAAATGAATAAGCTTTGAATGAGAGGGAATGATTTCTCTTTGATCTCTAAACTTGTCTTAATATCAGCCTTGAGTGCAATGAATGCAGCTCAACAAGTATTTATAGGTTAGAGGAGAGAGATAGATAAAAACGTTTCAATTAAAGCTCCAACGGCTCTATTCTGAACCAAACTAGTCGGTCAAAGAACAAGCACCGACCGACTAGTTCATCAACTAGTCGGTCGGTCAATCAACATGAACCGACTAACTGGTGAACAGGGAATAGGACGAAGTTCAGACTTAAGGAACTAGTCGGTCAAAGCACACTTGCTGACCGACTAGTTTCACAACTAGTCGGTCGGTGAGATAACTTAGACCGACTAAGAGATAAAACACAAAGTCTGAGAACAAATAGAATTAGTCAGTCCAAGAACAAAAGTTGACCGACTAGTTCATCAACTAGTCAGTCGCCAAATGTACATGGACCGACTAACGACAAACAGTAACTAGGTATGTACAGTAGAAGCTCAACTAGTCGGTCAAAGAAGCATCACTGACCGACTAGTTCACAAACTAGTCGGTCGGTGAGTCAACGTAGACCGACTAACTGTAAACAGTAAAGAGCTATGATTTGAGAAAGCAAACTAGTCGGTCCAAGAAGGATTGCTGACCAACTAGATCACCATCTAGTCGGTTGGTTCTTCTTCTTGAACCAACTAACATGCACAAGAAGTCGCGAATCGAAGCGCGATGCTTCGAGAAAGTTAGTATGGACATCTTACTAGTTTCTATGTCTAAGATAGGAGCTATATGAAGATTAAAACGTAAGACCTACTCAAGGCTTAACATTCTACGGAACGAAGCTAAAAGACTATAAATAAAACATGACGAACCGCCTTCGAAAGCTTCGATCCGAATCTTCATGACTTCTAAAATGGTCCAAAAGCTTCAACGAAGCTTTAGGCATACGATCACGTGCTTTGAGAAGTCTCGAGACGTCGCTTTGGATGTTCAAATGAATTTGGTGACGATCTCCATAACTGCGATCACAAATTGTTAGTTCACAATATATTTATGTTTGTTCATCATCCAAAACCAAATCTGGGGAGTCCAATATCCAACAGATTTGTGCGCTGAGCAATTCTGAGTTTTGAGTGGTTTTGTGCGGTGAGCTTATTCTGAGTTTGAGTTGTTGTGTGCGGTGAGTAATTCTGAGGTATGAGTGGTTTTGTAGCCAATTACTTAATTGCTCAACGCTGAGACATAATTGCTCAAAGCAAAGAAAGAAAATCCTTACCATGAAGTTTGAAAGGGGGCGAGACGCCCCTGTATTCGATCTCTCCTCACAATCCCAGGGCGTTCGGGACGATTTGCCTCTAGACACTCCTCCCCTTCTGAAAAGAAACCTCCCGTTGGCCAGATCGCTGGATAGGCCCTCCGTTGATACCGGACCTCTCCTTCCTGACGAATTCTTCCTCTTACAGGCGGATCGCCGATGATTTATTCCTCTTACACATGGAGCGGCCCGCCTTCCACTCCCCGGCTTCCCTTGGAGAACTTACGCCAGGGGACTTAGGGCGGACCGCTCCTCCCCTCCAGCGCCTACTCCGTGACGACCTCCACCTCCGGGGGAGGCGTCGCCGCCCGCGGGGTGTCGGTCCAAATCACCGGTGAAGGCATCGCCATGCCAATCACCCCACTGGGCACCGCCGTTCCCAGACAACGGGTCCCTCCGCCATCCAACGGTCTGCCTTCTACTCATCAACCTCCCGTCGCACATCCTGAAGTGGAACGAAACCCCAGCCTGCCATCCAACGGCCTGCCTTCCACTCCTCGACCTCCCGTCGCACATCCTGATGCAGTTTACAGTAAATTGGAACGAAACCCCAGACCGCCATCCAACGGCCTGCCTTCCACTCCTCGACGGCACCCCAGCCCGCCATCCAACAGCCTGCCTTCCACTCCTCGACGGCACCCCAGCCCGCCATCCAACGGCCTGCCTTCAACCACTGGCGTCTTTATCGACGTATTGTAAAGAACGCGAAAATGTCCCTCCAAGCAAGTTGTTAAATTCCGTCTATGAGAAAATTAAATTGTTTACATGCAAACATTTAGATTATCTCTGATACATAATCAATCTGAAGACATTTTAGATTAAATCGGCTACATATTCAATCGACTTCGTAAACTGCTTGAAAATTTTTAGATTATATCTCATACATATTCCAATTGATGACATTTTCAAAATGACCCAGCCATTCAAATATATGGATGTACATACTGATACATAACAAAACATATTCATTACCCCATGCTCTTTACAAACTGATACATATGATTGTCTTCGTAAGATGTTTGCAATGAAGGGGCTTTTTACGGGATAAATTGTCGGCGTGATCTGCGTGCTTCACCCTACAACGACGCCTGCAATGACGACACTCCTATCCTGCCTACGGTTGCCGAAATTCGGCAACGACGTTAACTAACTCAACGAAGCGACCATCTTCGTTGAGTTTATGGACGTGTTTGCCAACTTTCTGCCACCGTAGCCCGGATAGGAGTGTCGTCATTGCAGGCGTCGTTGTACCCGGCTGTCAAGTATGACGCCGGTTCAAAGACACCGATAAGAACTCCGATTCCCAAGAGGCGGTGAACACCAACACATGGTTGCGTTATAAATAGAATGAGATTTTCATCTTCGAGATCGGAAAGGACAGTAGGAGGTGTTTGTGTGTCTTAGACGATGTATAGTACAAAGATGAAGGGGATGGAGGAGGAGATAAAGTGTAAAGAGGAGATGGCCGTTCCACGTGCATGCTTGATTATAAAAGGACGATAGCCCTTCGTTGCGTTTATTACCGTCGTTGCAATTTCCAACATCAACCATTTATCTTTGCGTGAAAAAAGTACCGGTTGAATTCCATCGTCCATTTCTATATCAAGCATCAGGCCCGAACAATAGAAGACCATCTCATCTTTACACTCCATATCCATCTCCATCTCGTCCATTTCTACCTCATGCACATGCTCGAACATAAGAAGACCTTATTGTTTCCAGACGGAGGTTGTGTGGGCAAAAAGAAGAAGATGATATAAGAAAGTAGAGGAAGTTGTGAGAAGATGAGGGCTCCTTGTCCGCCATTTATAGGGGAATTGGACCAATCAATATGAAGAGTATAATAAGGAAACACAATAGGTTAATTACTCTCCGCGCAAAACAAGGAAACTCAATGGTTTTTCGCCTTGATCAACAATGATGCCAATTGGAAAATTACTCCCAACAATACTAATCTCCACTAATCCTTTTTAATACATTTTATTCGACGTGCACACCGTGCTAAATAATACAGAAGCAAGTAACAAACTAACAATCAGAATTGCTCACCGCGCAAAACGCATGGAAAACTGGAATTGCTCAAGGCGCACAACGCACAACGCATAGCAGCGAATTGTATTGGTTTATGATGATGCGACAGAAGTAGATTTATTGTGTGGCTACATCGAAGACCCCGTCATGCTACAGGAGGGGTTCTCGTGAATATACAAAAGACTGCTTGTCAATCTACAGCTGATTGATACCAGACATGTGCATTTCTCAAGAATGTTTGACCGGCCGGTGGGATGTGAGCTGGAAAAATTAATAGCCGCTAACATAATTGCACAAAGCTCAGAACCAACAAATTTATGGCCGTTGTGTGCGATGAGTAATTTTTTAATGGTTTAAATAATTGCTCATAGCGAACAACAAGCAATGACAGGTGTACACGCTTTGAGTCGTTGTGCGCGTTGAGCAAATTTTTAATGGTTAACATAATTGCGCAAAGCGCAGCAGAACAAGCAAAGACATGTATTCGCTTTTAGCATCTAAGGTATTTTATGGACAATTGTTTAACGCGCACAACCAGCAGAGTTATGACCGTTGTGCGTGTTAATCTAAAGTTGCGTCGATGACAAATTTGCTCAACGCCCCCACGGGAATAAATTTGCCGATTTTGCGCTTTGAGCATAATTGTGAGTGCTATAATTTTAATTCCACTGCGCGCCACCGCAGTGAATCAATCACATTCCAAATTTCATCATCATTAATCTGAATCCCAATCAAGCCTACATCCAAACTTTTAGATTTAAGTCTTATTATACTTGTTCAATCTGAAAACATTGTAGATTAAACCGGATACTTTTTCACTCTGACTCAGAAACTACATGCAAACTTTAAAATTAAAACTGATACTTATTCAATCTGAAGACATATTCAATCGAATTCAACTATATTGATGTACATACTGATACAGATCCAAACTGATTCATTAGCCTATGCTCTTACAAACTGATACATATGATTAAGCCTGGATGGCGGCCCTTGGTCACATAGGTTGGCGGTGCAGGGCTACCATCCCTTTGAGGCACAAGCACTCCCTCCTCTTGTTTTCGATCTCTTGTCTCGCATCCAAATTGAAGAAGATAATGACGAAGAATCTAGTCGGAATACAGAAAGAGGAGAAATTCGTGTTACTGTTGATCCAGAGGTCATAGAATGCTTCGTTGATGCGAGCCCTTACGGTGTACATCGACCACGTTTACAGTTACCGTGCTCAGCGTATTTGTCATGCAACCTGAAAGCATCTGCTGATCCCAATATTCTAGCGCTGAAGCTTCCGAGTCTGGAAAATCAAACATTTCATCCTGGTAACAAAACAGAATGCTTAATGCCAACATACATACATACGTAGTTTTGAATTATTCAGAAGAAATAATTAGCAAATTTGTACTTACTCCAATGACTAGATCCTCCAGGTTCAGGCAGCTATTCGGCAAGCATGACAGGATTGAAAACGTGGTTGTTGTGCAGGGTTGCATTCTGAGGGTGAGTTCTTTCATCTTCGGCAAGAGACACCACAGAGTCACGGGCATGGTGGAAGGCGAAATCCTCACATCTGGAAACCCTTTTTCGGGCATGCCTGATTATAAATGGACGAACAGTTGAATGATTGATATCGTCCATATCTGATATCTATATCAAGCATGCATGAACAGCTGAAGGACTTACTGTTTCCATACGGAGGTTGTGTGGGCAAATAAAGAAGATGATGATGGAAGAAAGTAGATGAAGTTGTGAGAAGATGAGTGCTCGTTGTCCGCCATTTATAGGGGAATTGGAGTAATCAAAATGAAGCGTATAATAAGTCCTTGATCATACAGTAATGCAATGGATCTCGGGAATCAACAATTATTTACTCAACGCACAAACCGCATAATACCAACGCGAAAATCACGTAATCCCAATTATTTTAGCATCTGGATCAAAATATGTTAATTACTCTCCGTGCATAATAAGGAAACTCAACGATTTTTCGCCTTGATCAACATTGATGCTAATAGGAAAATTACTCCCAACAATACTACTCTCCACTAAGATATTTTAATACATTTTATCGACACGCACCCCGGGCTAAATAATATAGAAGAGAGTAACTATTATAATTGATCACCGTGCAAAACGCATGGAAACGGGAATTGCTCAATGCGCACAACGCACAATGGTCAATGAGGATGTGACTGCAGCATTAGGGTTTTACTGTGTGGCTACATCGAAGACCCCTTCAAGCTACAGAGGAGTGTTCGTGAATATACAATAGATTGCTCGTGAATCTACAGCTGATTGATACCAGACATATGATTTTCCCAAGAATGTATGACCGGTGGCAAGTGAGCTGTAAAAAGTTATAGCCGCTTACATAATTGCTCAACGCTCAGTACCAATAAATTTATGGCCGTTGTGCGCGGTGAGCAAATTTTTAATGGTTTAAATAATTGCTCAAAGCGCACAACAAGTAACGCCAGGTGTTCACTTTGAGCCGTTGTGTGCGTTCAGCAAATTTGTTATGGCTAATATAATTGCGCAAAGCGCACAACATGCAGAATTATGCCTGTTGTGCGCGTTAAGCTATAGTTGCGTTGATGACAAATTTGATCAACGCCCCCACGGGAATAAATTTGACCGTTTTGCGCTTTGAGCATATTTGTGAGATGCTATAATTTTAATTCCACCACGCACCAGCGCAGTGAGTCAATCACATTCCAAGTTTCATCATACTTAAACACGCACAACCAGCAGAATTATACCCGTTGTGCGCGTTTAGCTAAAGTTTAGATTAAATCTCATACATATTCCAATTGATGACATTTTCAAAATGACCCAGCCATTCAAATATATTGATGTACATACTGATACAGATCCAAACTGATTCATTAGCCTATGCTCTTACAAACTGAAACATGTGATTGTCGGTGTGATCTGCGTGCTTCCCCGTCAACTTCCGCGAGTTCATCGGGCGACCATCTTCGTTCCGTTTATTACCGTCGTTGCCGATTTTCTGCCATCATCGGCTGGATATGAGTGTAGTCATAGCATGCGTCATTGTAACCTGCAGTCAGGTATGTAGCCGTTTCAAAGACACCGAGAGGAACTCCGATTCACATGAGGCATCGAACAACACCAACAGATCAAAATACTAAACACCGCTGGTCTTTGAACTACTTACAAGCTCAGATGCAGAACTGCATGCGGCGATGTGTTCCAGTAAGAGAATACTAAACACTGCATGCGGCCCCAACCTCGTCGCATCTCTTCATTACAACCTCCTCAAGATCTGCTAAGGCGCACGTAGGTGGAGGGTCTTCGTTGTAGACAATGAAGGCGGATCCTACGTAGAACACACTGGCATTTGATGCGTCCATCACCAGGTCAACATTCTTCAGGACGGTTCGACCGACAGCTAGAACCACCTTTTCGAGGAAGCCCCTGTAAGGAGGCTCGAACTGATCGATGAAGTAAAAGCTTAATCCAGAGAAGATCTTCACCGCCTGGAAGAGAGCAATATAAGAGACCAATATGATATGTGCACTACTGGACATGGGCCTCCGCACACACATACACAAGGAAAAGTGTTCATAAGATGGCTTCCTCCGATAATTATCCAAAGACTCAAATAGTTCAAAACATTTACCAATTCAAATAGTTCAGAGGCGCGACATGCCGTCATTGGCGTGTCATTACAGTCACTTCCCTGCTCGTTTTGTAATTTCTGTCGCTTTACTTCTCTAGCATCATCATCATCATCTGTTCGGACGAGGAAATGGATGTGTGACTCTTCACATCATTTGATTTTCTGGAAATCTGAGACAACCATGCCTTTTGTGTTTCCTCACAGGTTCTAGAGCTTCTGCATTCTGAGACAATCCATCAACATTGGCTTTCTCACAGCCCTGTAATGGAGTTTAGATATGGAAGGCATTCATCGGGCATGCTTGATTATAAATGGACGATAGCCCTTCATTGCGTTTACTACCCCCATTGCGTAAGTTTCCAACATCAACTATTTTGCTTTACGAGAAAAGAGAACGGGTTGAATTCCATCGTCCATTTCTATCGCAAGCATCAGGCATTAGCGCTCGTTGTAGGATAACGGAGTATACTAATCAATTTGAATGGTCAATTTCACACTAAATGGACCGTGAATGCCCTGGAGAAGCGTATGAAATCAGAGGACTACAAGCTGATGCTGTCGCCTCCCGAATATGCTCCTCTCCCTGGTCTACGAAGAGAAGAATGCCCCCCCCCCCAGGCCTTTGCACACTAGATGGCTGCCCTGGGTCATATAGGTTGGCGGTGCATGGATACCGTCCCTCTGAGGCACAAGCACTCCCTCCTGTTCTTTTCGATCTTTTGTCTCGCAGCCAAAATTGGAAATCTGCAGGAGGAAAGGGACAATTATGATTTGCTTCATCCACAGTCAGATTTGGCCAATTTGGCTGCGAGCTAAGAGATCGAAAAGAACAGGAGGGAGTGCTTGTGCCTCAGAGAGACGGTAGCCATGCACCGCCAACCTAATTGACCCAGAGCAGCCAACCAGGGCGCAAAGGCCAGGGCGGGCCATTCTTCTCTTCGCAGACCAGGGAGAGAAGCATATTAGGGAGGCGACTGCATTAGCCTGTATTTCTCCGATTTCATACGTTTCTCCAGGGCATTCACGGCATTCATGATCCATTTATCCTACAGTAATTCTAGGGATCTCGGGAATGAACATCTTATTTACTCAACGCGTAATCCCACCGAGAAAAACGCGTAATACTAAGTATTTTAGGCTCAGCTGAAAAAGAGGCAATTTACTCTCCCCACTAGACAAGGAAATTGAACCGTTTTGCGCCTTGAATTACTCTCCGTCAAAGACTCGAAAAATTCTTTATTTTCCAGCGTAACAAAAACAATCAAATTGTTTCTGTTGTGCGTGCGGGTTAATTGGTTCCACTATAAGCCCTTGTGTGTAATGTGGAGTCCTCAGATGTGAGACTGTGTGTGTACATCGGATGGATATTGATTCACACTATGACTTTTAACCACCACGCACGACGTGCACCACGGCTAATTGATTTCAGCCCTTCGTTGCGTTTATTACCGTCATAGCTTGGTAACGGCTATTTATTACTAATGTATTTTACAAATTACGTGACCAAATTTAATAATTTTAGTACCGATGGAAATATCTCAATTATACCTACTACATGAGACCAATATTGGATATTTTTCGAGCAAATTTAAAATATTTACAATATTACAAGAAATAATAAATACTTAAAAATTAAAAAAATTAACATTGAAGAATAATATTATTTATAGTTTTCTTTCATGCAGAAATAATGTATTAGATTAACCCATTTTAATGATAAATATTTTTCATTAGTAAAGCTTAAACAAAGAGAAAATAGGATTTGAAGATGGTGGTTTGGAGTTGCCCATCCTCAAAAATAGCATCTTTTAGAGATATTCCATTTTGAAGGGGGGTTTTTAGAGATTTGGGTTGGAGTTGCTATAGGGAATTGGAGCAATCAAAATGAAGCGTATAATAAGTCCTTGATCCTACAGTAATGCAATGGATCTCGGGAATCAACAATTATTTACTCAACGTGCAAACCGCGTAATACCAACGCGAAAATCGCGTAATCCCAATTATTATAGCATTTGGATCAAAATAAGTTAATTACTCTCCGCGCATAACAAGGAAACTAAACGATTTTTCGCCTTGATCAACATTGATGCTAATAGGAAAATTACTCTCAACAATACTACTCTCCACTAAGATTTTTTAATACATTTTATTCGACACGCACCCCGGGCTAAATAATACAGAAGAGAGTAACTATTATAATTGATCACCGCGCAAAACGCATGGAAAACGGGAATTGCTCAATGCGCACAACGCAGATAGGTCAATGAGGATGTGACTGCTGCAGTAGAGTTTTACTGTGTGGCTACATCGAAGACCCCGTCAAGCTACAGAGGGGTGCTCGTGAATATACAAAATATTGCTCCTGAATCTACAGCTGATTGATACCAGACATATGATTTTCCCAAGAATGTTTGACCGGGCTGGAAAAATTTATAGCAGATTACATAATTGCTCAACGCTCAGAACCAATAAATTTATGGCAGTTGTGCGCAGTGAGCAAATTTTTAATGGTTTAAAAAATTGCTCAAAGCGCACAACAAGTAACGCCAGGTGTTCACTTTGAGCCGGTGTGCGCGTTCAGCAAATTTGTAATGGTTAACATAATAGCGCAAAGCGCACAACATGCAGAATTATGCCGGTTGTGCGCGTTACGCAAAAGTTGCGTCGATGACAAATTTGCTCAATGCCCTCACGGGAATAGATTTGCCCGTTTTGCGCTTTGAGCATATTTGTGAGATGCTATAATTTTAATCCCACTGTGCGCCACCGCAGTGAATCAATCAAATTCCAAATTCCATCATACTTAATCTAAATCCCAATCAAGCCTACATCCAAACTTTTAGATTTAAGTCTTATTATACTTGTTCAATCTGAAAACATTGTAGATTAAACCGGATACTTATTCACTCTGACTCAGAAACTACATGCAAACTTTAAAAATAAATCTGATACCTTTTCAATCTGAAGACATATTCACTCGAATTCAGAAACTGCTTGCAAAATTTTAGATTAAATCTCATACATATTCCAATTGATGACATTTTGAAAATGACCCAGCCATTCAAATATATTGATGTATATACTGATACAGATCCAAACCGATTCATTAGCCTATGCTCTTACAAACTGATACATATGATTAAGCCTGGATAGCGGCCCTTGGTCACATAGGTTGGCGGTGCATGGCTACCGTCCCTCTGAGGCACAAGCACTCCCTCCTTTTGTTTTCGATCTCTTGGCTCGCATCCAAATTGAAGAAGAAAATGAAGAAGAATCGCGTGGGAATATGGAATATGGTGAAATTATTGTAACCATTGATCCCGAGGTCATAGAATGCTTCGTTGGATGCGAGCCTTTGCGCCCGCCTATGTTCCAGGTTCAAAAATCCATGTTTTTTTAACTCATTGAAACTATTTTTGAACCTGGAACATAGCCGGGCGCAAGGGCTCGCATCCAACGAAGCATTCGATAACGGCTGGATCAATAGTTACAGTAATTTCGATACTTCCTGGGCCCGATGACGTTATTCGCGCTTCAATCTTGAAGGGTATTCTGAAGGAGTGGAGAAAGTTCGATGATCTTAGGAAGGATGAGATGATCCTCGATCGCTAAAAGCAAAAAAATGAACTGTGATCGATACCTTTCAACAAAAAAGAAGGACGCGCAGATCAATCGATTGCATAACTACAAGCAAACTCGATCGGACAGATGTAGATGGATCTAGGGTTAGGGTTTAGTTCAGAATTTGGGCGAAGCAAGGGAGATGAAAAAAATTAGTCATCAGTTAAAAGCTTGGGGGAGGCGACCATAACAATCTATAACCATCAAGTTACCTCGGGCGACCATCGTCGTTACGTTTATTATCGTCGTTGCCGACTGTCGGCAACCGTGAAACATGATAGGAGTGTCGGCATTGCATGCTGCCTCTCTCAAAACAATGTGAGCTTTACTCCCAAGCGCAGGAGATCGTGCAAGTAGTACCTGGAAAGTCCAGAGTCGAATCCTCGGGACAAGTCGACCTGAGATAACACAAATTCAACTAATCAAATAAAATATACGGTTAAGAAAACAACCACCTTTGTGAAGGTGAAGAATAGTGTAAGGATTTTTAGCAAAGAACGTGGTTCCTACAAGTATTACGGTATCACGAAAGTTTGGTATTCAATGAGACAAGTATGATACGGTTGTGAGTTCATTAGGAGTTTATAGTCGCTGAAATTTCACGTCTTTTAATATTACACAACGCTTCACCCGGTCAAGGCGTGAAGGCGTCGGAAGATGAATCGATGAAAACTAGTCAAAATAGCCTTAAACGTATTACTAGCAATGTTGATCTCATTAAACAATAATCGCAGCGATAAGTTCAGATTAGAGAACACAAATTGGCTAACCTTATCAGGGCCTAGCCATAGGGCACATCAACAATATCGATAATAAGCAAACACCCATCAAATACGTTGTAGAAATCAACATAACTAGCAATTTTGACATGATATTAGGGCTAAAGACATGAGATTTAGCAACTACATACTCCTAACTACATCACAACCATAGCACAAAGAGATTAGCCACGCATGGTGCAATAAAAACCAGATTTGATAGCAAAATACATCGTTTAAGTAGCAAAATACAAAGAAATCCACCAAATACGGGGTATAAGTTCAAGAAATTATCACCAAATCTCCTCTTTAGAACCCAAAACTCTCTGAGAATAGGAAGAATAGTCTCTGGAAATTTTCAGAATTTTCTCCTGGAGAAATACGCACAGTAGCCGCTCCAAAAGTCCCAGAATACGCCAGAATACCCCAAAAACCCTAGGAATACGCTTATATAATAGCATTGCGGGTTTTGGGGGCTAAACGGGTCAAAACCCGCGCTTAAACCCAAACCCGCAAACCGGCGCAATTCTCGACCGTTCGATCGATGCGGGATTCATCCTCGAAGCGCCACGTGTATTCCAAAATCCGCGCTCGCCCGCTCCGCTTTCAGATTCGAATTCGATTCGGAATTAAATCGACCGTTGGATCTTAATCCAACGGTCGAGATCGCGAGCTCTTCGAATCCGAAGCGGCGGTGTCCAGTACCGTTGGATCGTAATCCAACGGTCACGCTGAAGCCGCGTCGCCCGTAAAATTTCGCTTCGGGCGGGGGGGAATACGATCCGTTGGATCGAAATCCAACGCCCCAGGAGCGTCCACGTCGCCCCGCCTTCGCTTTCGATCCCGCCTCGTTCCCTGCTGTTGGATGAGAACCCAATGGCGCTCAACACGCCACGTCGCCTGCATTTTGATTGCGATCTCGAAGCCGTCGGATGAGGCGTGAGCGGTCGTGATGATGCCACGTGTCACGCCAAAAATCGTGCGGCGACCGTATTTACGTATTTTCAACGTATTTCGTCCGTATTTCTTCATTTAATTGGTATTCTGCATTCAAAAATTCATAGAAATTAGCACAGATCTCAGAAAAATACAAATAAATAGTCGTTGGAATCGTGAGATCGAGACGATGCTAAGAAAAATATAAAACTGCAGAAATACTCAATAGAATTCGTGTTTTGTGCACAAATAATGTGATTTCTCTAATAAATAATGGTGTACAAAATACGCACATATTAGAGAGCAATTAAGTATTATATAGGCACATCATAGGACTAATTAGGTGGTTAAATACGCAATATTCAACCCGAATCACACCCCCCACCTAGCGTTTTGCTAGTCTCTAGCAAAATGAGCGAGTTACGATATCAAGTATACACCTAGATCACCTTATCAGGTCTCAAATCATTCATCACCATACTACAAAGACGAAAGAAAATGTCCACACACTAATGCCAAGATTTCATGCTCATTATATAATGGTACTCATGGTTTTGCAATGAAAAGCAAGTATCTCTAAAATGGTCATTAAATCAACTTAACTTCACTTTACATTACTTCATAGCGAATGGTATGCAAAATCAATGGCTCACACCTTTCAATCATAGTATATAACTTGGAGCGTAGATGTATCATGCAAAGCAAGCAAGAATAGATTGGCATCAAGACATACTCACGTCAATTTTCATTCATAGGAAATCACACCATATCTTGTGCTATCTTTAAGCTTTGGAAGTTCTCTTGCCTTGCTAATGATGCACACTTTTTCTTGCTCTTCTTTTCTCATTTTATTGGTTCTGCGTAACGCGCATCAAGCAACATTTGCAGAAAAAAAATGTATAACTTGGATCGCTCCACCAAATGATTGAGGTTCCAGTCAATGGCTCCCAAATCAGACGATAATAGGGCATTAGGCCAAGAAGGACCCCTCGGACTGTACTAATCGAGCCAACCAAGTTATTTCTTTAATGACACATTTATTCGTCCATACATTTTTCTTCATTAATCTTATTTCATTCTTTCTTTTGCGTGTGCATAAATAACTTAGCAAGATGGCTTCCTTTTCTTTATTCTTTCACAAGAATGGGTTATCCTAATCATTTCAAAAGACAGTGTAGACTTTCACCCAAAATTACACAAAGCATGCAAATATCACTGAATATGAGTTAAAAAGTACTGCTCCAGTCATTTTGTGATGGTGTGTTCCATTGAAAACATACGACTTGCTAATTCATAATTTCAAGATTCATTAAGTCATCATTCAATCCTACCATAGAGATATATCAAAAGAGATTCACCATGAGTACTAGCATTCATGTCGAATGAGAATGAAATATGTAACAATAGTGGTGGAGGAAAATAAATCATATGTGCAAAGTGGTGAATGGATTTCGAGAATTTTCATCACATGAGGTTCATTTCTAGGTGTAATAAGCATTGGTGATAAATCTTGACTCAACCCCCTTTGTAATAAAAAGAAAAAAAATTTTTGCAAAAGGGAACTACTAAAAGAAAAAAAAAAGAAGAAAATAAAAATAAAAAAATCCTAAAGATTTATACCCTCCCCCCAACTTAAAATAGGCATTGTCCTCAATGTTAAGGAGAGGGAATCATGGAAAGAACACACCTGATTAGTTACCACCCGAAGGTGGATCTGTGAGGTCAATGGTGGTATCCTCTCTGGCCCAAAGCTCTTGAAAGTGTTTCAGACGTTGTCCATTGACTTTGAATTCATGGCCATCCTTCTCAATCACTAAGACCACCGCTCCGTGGGAAAAGACTTCTTTGACAAAGTATGGTCCCGTCCATTTTGAGCGCAGCTTTCCAGGAAATATATGGAGTCTTGAATTGTACAACAAAACCTTGTCTCCAATTTGGAATTCCTTTCTAAGGATCATCTTGTCGTGCACAGCTTTCATCCTTTCTTGCGAGCTTTGCATTTTCATATGCCTCACGTCGTATCTCATCAAGCTCCATGATCTGCAATTTACGAGAAACATTTGATGAGTCATCAAGCAAGTTAAGTGTTTTAATTGCCCAAAAAGATTTATGCTCTAATTCAACAGGAAGATGGCAATTTTTTCCATAAACCAAACGAAACGGTGACATCCCTAAGATAGTCTTGTATGCTGTCCTGTAGGCCCATAGAGCTTCAGGCAAGCGAAGACTCCAATCTTTGCGTGTGGGATTCACTGTTTTCTGAAGAATGTTCTTGATTTCCTTGTTCGCCAATTCCGCTTGCCCATTTGTTTGAGGATGGTAAGGTGTTGAAACTTTATGTGTCACCCCAAATTTCTTCATTAGATTTGCAAAGAGCCTATTGCAGAAATGAGAACCTCCATCACTGATAATGGCCTTTGGCACTCCAAAGCGTGAGAAGATGTTCTCTATCAAAAATTTCAGCACAATGGAAGCGTCACTGGACCTGCAAGGAATAGCTTCCACCCATTTAGAAACATAATCAATGGCAACCAATACAAATATATACCCAAAAGATGGTGGAAAAGGCCCCATGAAATCAATACCCCAACAATCAAATAATTCTATTTCTAGCATGGGATTCAATGGCATAATGTTTCTTTTTGTAATTCCCCCCAACTGTTGACAACGCACACATGATTTACAATAAGCATATGCATCTTTAAACATTGTAGGCCAATAAAAACCACTCTGTAAAATTTTGGCAACAGTCTTATGAGCTGAAAAGTGCCCCCCACATACCCCATCATGGCAAAAATATAAAACACTATCAAACTCATGGTCGGGTACACATCTCCTTACAATTTGGTCTCCACAGTATTTAAAAAGATAAGGATCATCAAAATAGAATGATTTTACCTCATGCTTGAAGCGTTTGAAATCTAAAGAGGACCAATGTGGAGGGGTTCTACCTGTCACCAAATAATTAGCTATATCTGCATACCATGGTAGAGTAGAGATGGTGAAAAGCTGCTCATCTGGGAAGGAATCTCGCAATGGAATGGTAGGCGACTCTGTTCCCACCGTCAATCTAGAAAGGTGATCTGCGACATTGTTCTCAACTCCTTTTTTATCCTTGATCTGAATATTGAATTCCTGCAAAAGGAGAATCCATCGTATAAGTCTAGGTTTAGCATCCTTTTTAGATAAAAGATATTTCAGTGCAGAATGATCTGTAACGATGAGAATAGGTGATCCCAATATGTAGCTTCTGAATTTCTCCAATGCAAACACCACCGCCAGCAACTCCTTCTCCGTAGTAGTATAGTTCCGTTGTGCTTCATTCAAAGTTTTACTGGCATAATAGATAACACAAGGAACTTTCTCTTTCTTTTGCCCAAGCACTGCCCCCATCGCGTAGTCACTTGCATCACACATGATTTCAAATGGCATACTCCAGTCTGGAACCTGTAAAATAGGGGAGGAAACAAGTGAGTTCTTTAATTTATCAACTGAAACTTGACACTCTTGTGTCCATATGAAATCAGAATTTAGAGTTAATAAGTGGCAGAGGGGGCGGGAGATGGCGCTAAAATCCTTTATAAATCGTCGATAGAATCCTGCATGGCCTAAAAAGGATCGAATGTCCTTGACGCATTTTGGTGTAGGCAACTTCTCAATCACCTCAACTTTTGCTCTGTCTACCTGAATACCTGCTTTGGAGACTAGGTGTCCAAGAACCAAACCTTCAGTTGTCATGAAATGACACTTTTCCCAGTTTAACAGCAGGTTCTTTTCCTGGCACCTGTGCAAGACAAGAGCTAAGTTAGATAAACAATTTTCAAATGAAGTGCCATATACAGAGAAGTCATCCATAAACACTTCCATAATCCTCTCAACCATATCGCTAAAGATGCTCAACATGCAACGCTGAAAAGTAGCAGGTGCATTGCATAATCCAAAAGGCATTCTCCTAAAAGCGAAAGTTCCAAAGGGGCAAGTGAAGGTGGTCTTCTCTTGATCCTCTGGAGCAATCTCTATCTGATAATAGCCAGAATAACCATCTAGAAAATAATAAAATTCGTTACCTGCTACTCTTTCCAAGATTTGATCAATGAAAGGTAATGGAAAGTGATCTTTTCGGGTTTTAGCATTTAACTTTCTGTAATCAACACACATCCTCCAACCTGTGGTGGTCCGCATCGGTATAAGTTCATTACTCTCATTTCTTACCACTGTGAGGCCTGATTTCTTCGGAACCACCTGTATGGGGCTAACCCATCTGCTGTCTGAAATAGGATATATTATACATGCAGCAAGTAACTTAAGGATCTCCCCCTTAACAACCTCTTTCAAAGTAGGATTTAATCGACGTTGCATCTCACATGTTGGTTTGGCATCATCCTCAAGATAAATATGATGAGTGCAAATTAAGGGATTTATACCTGTAATGTCCGCAATAGACCATCCAATGGCCCCTTTGTGTTCCCTAAGCACATCGAGCAAAGCACTTTCTTGTTCAGGTGTGAGTTTAGAGGATATTACCACGGGGAAGGTCTCCTCCTTTCCAAGGAAAGCGTATTTCAAATAGTCTGGCAGAGGCTTCAATTCCAACTTTGGATGCTCAATCTCTGAAGGTTGTTGTGGTGGCAATTCCACTGGCAATGTCTCGAACTTTGGCACCCATGCATCCCTCGATCTTTCATTTTTGCCCTGCAAAAAATACGATTCATCAAAATCGTCGAAATTATAATCAATAAAATTTGACGGGCATTCATACTTAGCCTCAAAATAATCTTCAATTAAACTCTCAATAAAACATACCTCTTTCACGTCATCAACATTCGCAGGTAACTTACATGATTTAAAAATGTTTAGCTCAAGTTTCATGTTACCAAAGCTTATCTTCAATTGTCCATCCCTACAATTTATCATAGCATTGCAAGTTGCTAGGAATGGACGTCCTAATATAATCGGAGTGCGATTACCTGATTGTGGCCCATGAATATCAAGGACGATAAAGTCCACGGGATAATAGAATTTGTCAACCTGGACCAGCACATCCTCCACGCATCCTCGGGGGATTTTTACCGACATGTCTGCTAACTGTAAAACCACAGGTGTCGTCTTCAGCTCCCCCAATCCAAGCTGCACATAAACAGAGTAAGGTAAAATATTAACACTAGATCCCAAATCAAGTAAAGCATCTCCAAATTTCTTAGTTCCTATAATGCATGGGATAGTAGGAGAACCTGGATCCTTATATTTAGGAGGGGTGTCATGTTGTACCATTGCACTTACCTGTTGTGTTAAGAATGCTTTCTTTTTCACGTTTAGACTCTGCTTTACAGTGCATAGCTCCTTCAGAAATTTAGCGTATGCAGGCACTTGGTTGATTGCATCAAGTAATGGGATATTAATTTTTACCTGCTTGAAGATATCTCTTATCTCTGCCTGATACCTGTCTTTTGATGGTGGAGCAAGTCTGTGGGGGAATGGAGCTCGAGGTACATATGGTTCTGGCTCTTTTTCTGCTACCTCTTCCTCAACCTGTAAACTTTCAGGTGCTTGTGCCTCCTCTTTCTCCTCAGCTGGTTGTTCATGTCTAGGCATTTCCGGTTTTTCAATTTCACGTCCGCTACGCAATGTAGTCACTGCCTGACATGGTTTGACGTTTTTTCCTGAAAAAGAAGAAGAGGGATTCGTATTAGGATTTGCAATAGGCTGAGCAGGTAATTTACATTTGTCTTGTGATGCTATAAATCTCGAAAAATTCTCAGTGAGCTGTTGTTGCATCTGAGCCATCTGTTGAACTGCAGCAGTGAGACTCTGAATTTCATTGTTCTGCTCCCTTTTTCCTTGATAGTTGGAGTGGTTGGGATGGTAATAGGGAGTGGATGTCTGCTGCTTCTGCTGATATGAAGCACCTCCTTGGTTTGATGGGTTCTTCCAATTGGCGTTGTAGCCTTGATTTGCCACCCAATTCACCTCTGATTCTGGATTTCTGCCCAATTCTCTAATCGCTGGGATCAGTGGGCAGATGGTAGTATCATGAACTGGCTTCTCGCATATGACGCAGTATGGCTCTGATGTGACTGTCTTTGCTGCTCTGAGATCAATATTTTATAGCTTTTGCGTCACCAATGCCTCCACTTGTGCCATCAATGCATCTTCAGGCTTCAAAGTCTGCAAGCCTCCTTTGGTTTGATGTGTAGACATGGACCTGTCAAATTCTGAAGGTGGCTCCCATCTTCTTGCATTCTCTGCAATGTTCTCCAAATATGCCCAAGCCTCCGTCGGGGTCTTCTCAAAGAAAGCTCCATTGCACATCATCTCTACATATTGCTTCGTATTCGGCTGCAATCCATCGTAAAAGAATCCAATTGTGCGTCCCTTGTCAAAACCGTGATGTGGGCACGCCAACAGAAGCTCCTTAAATCTTTCCAAAGTTTGATCGTATGCTTCAGTTTCCTTCTGCGAAAAAGACATGATATGCCTCTTTAAAGCTTGAGTCCTGGCCAAAGAAAAGAATTTTTTCAGAAACTCAGTTTGCATGGTTAGCCAAGAAGTAATAGA
Organism: Scilla litardierei; assembly: GCA_030789695.1. Lineage (NCBI taxonomy): Eukaryota > Viridiplantae > Streptophyta > Magnoliopsida > Asparagales > Asparagaceae > Scilla > Scilla litardierei. The sequence continues at coordinate 7,123 of JAULAV010007457.1, read as the reverse complement.
TCTAGGAGGCAATGCATTGAACCAATTCTTTGCCTTGTCTTTCAATGAGAATGGAAAAATTTTAAGATAAACAACATCATTACTAACTTTTTCATCCAGTTGTGTAGAGCATGCTTCTTCAAACGTTTTAATATGCAAGTAAGGATTTTCCCTATCCTCTCCATGGTAAGAGGGAAGGATCTGGATCACCCCAGCTTTAAGCGAAAAAGAATGAGCACCCTCAGGCAAAACAATGCATGACTCAGAAGCAACTCTAGTGGGCATATAAGTAGCACTCAATGGTAGTTCTTGTGGATGTACAAGAGGTTGTTCGTTATTATTAGCCATGCTTTCAATTCTTATCAATCTGTGTGAAGTGGAGGTCCTATGCCACATAAACTAGCAAAAAGATATTTTTTTTTTGTTTTCAATAATAAAACTAAGCTATAAAGTGGAAGGATCTCACCGAGTACTCCTCTGAAAAGCTGAAAATGTGGATCAAAGATACCGTTGTCCCCGGCAACGGCGCCAAAAACTTGCCTCTCTCAAAACAATGTGAGCTTTACTCCCAAGCGCAGGAGATCGTGCAAGTAGTACCTGGAAAGTCCAGAGTCGAATCCTCGGGACAAGTCGACCTGAGATAACACAAATTCAACTAATCAAATAAAATATACGGTTAAGAAAACAACCACCTTTGTGAAGGTGAAGAATAGTGTAAGGATTTTTAGCAAAGAACGTGGTTCCTACAAGTATTACGGTATCACGAAAGTTTGGTATTCAATGAGACAAGTATGCTACGGTTGTGAGTTCATTAGGATTTTATAGTCGCTGAAATTTCACGTCTTTTAATATTACACAACGCTTCACCCGGTCAAGGCGTGAAGGCGTCGGAAGATGAATCGATGAAAACTAGTCAAAATAGCCTTAAACGTATTACTAGCAATGTTGATCTCATTAAACAATAATCGCAGCGATAAGTTCAGATTAGAGAACACAAATTGGCTAACCTTATCAGGGCCTAGCCATAGGGCACATCAACAATATCGATAATAAGCAAATACCCATCAAATACGTTGTAGAAATCAACATAACTAGCAATTTTGACATGATATTAGGGCTAAAGACATGAGATTTAGCAACTACATACTCCTAACTACATCACAACCATAGCACAAAGAGATTAGCCACGCATGGTGCAATAAAAACCAGATTTGATAGCAAAATACATCGTTTAAGTAGCAAAATACAAAGAAATCCACCAAATACGGGGTATAAGTTCAAGAAATTATCACCAAATCTCCTCTTTAGAACCCAAAACTCTCTGAGAATAGGAAGAATAGTCTCTGGAAATTTTCAGAATTTTCTCCTGGAGAAATACGCACAGTAGCCGCTCCAAAAGTCCCAAAATACGCCAGAATACCCCAAAAACCCTAGGAATACGCTTATATAATAGCATTGCAGGTTTTGGGGGCTAAACGGGTCGAAACCCGCGCTTAAACCCAAACCCGCAAACCGGCGCAATTCTCGACCGTTCGATCGATGCGGGATTCATCCTCGAAACGCCACGTGTATTCCAAAATCCGCGCTCGCCCCGCTCCGCTTTCAGATTCGAATTCGATTCGGAATTAAATCGACCGTTGGATCTTAATCCAACGGTCGAGATCGCGAGCTCTTCGAATCCGAAGCGGCGGTGTCCAGTACCGTTGGATCGTAATCCAACGGTCACGCTGAAGCCGTGTCGCCCGTACAATTTCGCTTCGGGCGGGGGGAATACGATCCGTTTGATCGAAATCCAACGCCACAGGAGCGTCCACGTCGCCCCGCCTTCGCTTTCGATCCCGCCTCGTTCCCTGCCGTTGGATGAGAATCCAACGGCGCTCAACACGCCACGTCGCCCGCATTTTGATTGCGATCTCGAAGCCGTCGGATGAGGCGTGAACGGTCGTGATGATGCCACGTGTCGCGCCAAAAATCGTGCGGCGACCGTATTTACGTATTTTCAACGTATTTCTTCCGTATTTCTTCATTTAATTGGTATTCTGCATTCAAAAAATCATATAAATTAGCACAGATCTCAGAAAAATACAAATAAATAGTCGTTGGAATCGTAAGATTGACACGATGCTAAGAAAAATATAAAACTGCAGAAATACTCAATAGAATTCATGTTTTGTGCACAAATAATGTGATTTCTCTAATAAATAATGGTGTACAAAATACGCACATATTAGAGAGCAATTAAGTATTATATAGGCACATCATAGGACTAATTAGGGGGTTAAATACGCAATATTCAACCCGAATCACATGCGTCGTTGTAACCGGCTGTCAAGTTTGTATCATACTTGACACAATGTGCTGGTGATGTCCCCTTGACCAGTACTTCTTGGGCGGCTGACCTGGGTGCCCAGTGTCGGGGACGGTCATATAGAAACCCTTTTTCGGGCATGCCTGATTATAAATGGACGAACAGCTGAATGAATGCTATCGTCCATATCTGATATATATATCAAGCATGCACGAACAGCTGAAGGACTTACTGTTTCCATACAGAGGTTGTGTGGGCAAATAAAGAAGATGATGATGGAAGAAAGTAGATGAAGTTGTGAGTAGATGAAGTTGTGAGAAGATGAGTGCTCCTTGTCCGCCATTTTTATAGGGGAATTGGAGCAATCAAAATGAAGCGTATAATAAGTCCTTGATCCTACAGTAATGCAATGGATCTTGGGAATCAACAATTATTTACTCAACGCGCAAACCGCGTAATACAAACGCGAAAATCGCGTAATCCCAATTATTTTAGCATCTGGATCAAAATATGTTAATTACTCTCCGCGCATAACAAGGAAACTCAACGATTTTTCGCCTTGATCAACATTGATGCTATAGGAAAATTACTCCCAACAATACTACTCTCCACTAAGATTTTTTAATACATTTTATTCGACACGCACCCCGGGCTAAATAATACAGAAGAGAGTAACTATTATAATTGATCACCGCGCAAAACACATGGAAAACGGGAATTGCTCAATGCACACAACGCAGATAGGTCAATGAGGATGTGACTGCTGCAGTAGAGTTTTACTATGTGGCTACATCGAAGACCCCGTCAAGCTACAGAGGGGTGCTAGTGAATATACAAAATACTGCTCCTGAATCTACAGCTGATTGATACCAGACATATGATTTTCCCAAGAATGTATGACCGGTGGCAAGTGAGCTGGAAAAATTTATAGCCGCTTACATAATTGCTCAACGCTCAGTACCAATAAATTTAAGGTCGTTGTGTGCGGTGAGCAAATTTTTAATGGTTTAAATAATTGCTCAAAGCGCACAACAAGTAACGCCAGGTGTTCACTTTGAGCCGGTGTGCGCGTTCAGCAAATTTGTTATGGCTAACATAATTGCACAAAGCGCACAACATGCAGAATTATGCCCGTTGTGCCCGTTAAGCTATAGTTGCGTCGATGACAAATTTGCTCAACGCCCCCACGGGAATAAATTTGACCGTTTTGTGCTTTGAGCATATTTGTGAGATGCTATAATTTTAATTCCACCGCGCACCAGCGCAGTGAATCAATCACATTCCAAATTTCATCATACTTAAACACGCACAACCAACAGAATTATGCCCATTGTGCGCGTTTAGCTAAAGTCGATGACAAATTTTCTCAACGCCCCCATGGGAATAAATTTGACCGTTTTGCGCTTTGAGCATATTTGTGAGATTCTATAATTTTAATTCCACCGCGCACCAGCGCAGTGAATCAATCACATTCCAAATTTCATCATACTTAAACACGCACAACCAGCAGAATTATGCCCGTTGTACGCATTTAGCTAAAGTCGATGACAAATTTGCTCAACGCCCCCACGGGAATAAATTTGACCGTTTTGCGCTTTGAGCATATTTGTGAGATGCTATAATTTTAATTCCACTACGCACCAGCGCAGTGAATCAATCACATTCCAAATTTCATCATACTTAAACGCGCACAACCAGTAGTATTAAGCCCGTTGTGCGCGTTTAGCTAAAGTTTAGATTAAATCTCATACATATTCCAGTTGATGACATTTTGAAAATGACCCAGCCATTCAAATATATTGATGTACATACTGATACAGATCCAAACTGATTCATTAGCATATGCTCTTACAATCTGAAACATGTGATTGTCGGTGTGATCTGCGTGCTTCCCCGTCAACTTCCGTGAGTTCATCGGGCGACCATCTTCGTTATGTTTATTACCGTCGTTGTCGATTTTCTGCCATCATCGGCTGGATATGAGTGTATTCATAGCATGCGTCGTTGTAACCTGCAGTCAGGTATGTAGCCGTTTCAAAGACACCGAGAGGAACTCCGATTCACATGAGGCGTCGAACAACACCAAATGGTTGCATAACAAATAGAATGAGCTTTTTATCTTCGCGATCGGAAAGGACAGGAGGGAGTGTTTGTGTGTCATAGACGAGGTATAGTGAAATGATGAAGGGTTTGATGGTTTGGATGGAGTTTATAAAGAGGAGATGGATATGGAGTGTATAGTCGAGGAGTGGAAGCCAAAATGCTCACATATGGAAGGCATTCATCAGGCATGCTTGATTATAAATGGACAATAGCCCTTCGTTGGGTTTATTACCACCATTGCGTAAGTTTCCAACATCAACCATTTAGCTTTACGTGAAAAGAGAACTGGTTGAATTCCATCGTCCATTTCTATCGCAAGCATCAGGCATTAGGGCTCGCTGTAGGATAACGGAGTATACTCATCAATTTGAATGGTCAATTTCACACTAAATGGACCGTGAATGCCCTGGAGAAGCGTATGAAATCTGAGGACTACAAGCTGATGTTGTCGCCTCTCGAATATGCTCCTCTCACTGGTCTGCAAAGAGATGAATGTCCCCCCTTGCCTTTGCGCCCTGGATGTCTGCCCTGGGTCACATAGGTTGGCGGTGGATGGCTACCGTCCCTCTGAGGCACAAGCACTCCCTCCTGTTCTTTTCGATCTCTTGTCTCGCAGCCAAAATTGGAAATCTGCAGGAGGAAAGGGACAATTATGATCGGCTTCATCCACAGTCAGATTTGGCCAATTTGGCTGCGAGCCAAGAGATCGAAAAGAACAGGAGGGAGTGCTTGTGCCTCATAGAGACGGTAGCCATGCACCGCCAACCTAATTGACCCAGAGTAGCCAACCAGGGCGTAAAGGCCCGGGGGGCCATTCTTCTCTTCGTAGACCAGGGAGAGGAGCCTATTCGGGAGGCGACTGCATCAGCCTGTAGTCCTCCGATTTCATACGCTTCTCCAGGGCATTCACGGCATTCACGGTCCATTTATAGTGAAAAACGACCGATCAAATTGATGAGTATTAAGTCCGTTATCCTACAGTAATGCTAGGGATCTCGGGAATGAACATCTTATTTACTCAACGCATAATCCCACCGAGAAAAACACGTAATCCTAAGTATTTTAGGCTCAGCTGAAAAAGAGGCAAATTACTCTCCCCACACGACAAGGAAACCGAACCGTTTTGTGCCTTGAATTGAATTTATGCTATTACGAAAATTACTCTCCGTCAAAGACTCGTAAAATTCTTTATTTTCCAGCGCAACAAAAACAATCAAATTGTTTCCGTTGTGCGTGCGGATTAATTGGTTCCACTATAAGCCCTTGTGTGTAATGTGGAGTCCTCAGATGTGAGACCGTGTGTGTACATCGGATGGATATTGATTCACACTATGACTTTTAACCACCGCGCACGACACGCATAACGGCTAATTTATTTCAGCCCTTCGTTGCGTTTATTACCGTCATAGCGTCAGTTTCCAACATCAACCATTTACTTTACGTGAAAAGACTACTGGATGACTGCTATCGTCCATATCTTTATCAAGAATGCACGAACAGCAGAAGAACTTATTGTTTCCAGACGGTGGTTGTGTGCGCAAATTAAGAAGAAGATATAGAGGGAAGTAGAGGAAGTTGTGAGAAGATGAGGGCTCGTTGTAAGCCACTTAAGAATTTGACCAATAAAAATGAAGAGTATACTAAGCCCGTGATCCTACAGTAATGCAATGGTTCTCGAGAATCAACATTTATTTCACAACGCGCACACCACGTAATACCAACGCGAAAGTCGGCGTAATCCCAATTATTCTATCATTTGTAACAAAATAGGTTAATTATTCTCCGCTCAAAATAAGGAAACTCAACGGCTTTTCGCCGTGATCAACATTGATGCCAATTGGAAAATTACTCCCAACAATACTAATCTACACTAATCTTTTTTCTTACATTTTATTCGACGCGCACACCGTGCTAAATAATATAGAAGCGAGTACCAATCTTAAATGCTCACCGCGCAAAACACATGGAAAACCGGAATTGCTCAAGACGCACAACGCACAACGCGTGGCAGCGAATTGTATTGGTTTATGAGGATGAGCCGGTAGTAGAGTTCTATACTTCTACTATGTGGCTACATCGAAGACCACATCATGCTACGGAGGGGTGCTCGTGAATATACAAAATACTGCTCGTGAATATACAGCTGATTGATACCAGACATATGATTTTCCCAATAATGTTTGACCGTTGGGAAGCGAGTTGGAAAAATTTATAGCCGCTTACATAATTTCTCAACGCTCAGAACCATCAAATTTATGGACGTTGTGCGCGTTGAGCATATTTATAATGGGTAATTTAATTGCGCAAAGCGCACAACAAGCACAGCCAGAGCTAGGTGTTCGCTTTGAGCATCTACGGTATGTTATGAAAAATTGTTTAACGTGCACAACCAGCAGAATTTTACCCGTTGTGCGCGTTAAGCTGATGTTGAATCGATGACAAATTTTCTCAACGTGACCACGGGAATAAATTTGCCCGTTTTGCGCTTTGAGCATATTTATGAGATGCTATAATTTTAATTCCAAATTTCATCATACTTAATCTGAATCCCAATCAAGCCTACATGCAAACTTTTAGATTTAAGTCTTATTATACTTGTTCAATCTGAAAATATTGTAGATTAAACCGGATACTTATTCACTCTGACTCAGAAACTACATGCAAACTTTAAAATTGAATCTGATACTTATTAAAGCTGAAGGCATATTCAATCGAATTCAACTATATTGATGT